>CALSBZ010038702.1:4417-20652 GCA_943591055.1 Gobionotothen gibberifrons | reverse complement strand
ATAGGTATGGTCCTACACTATATTATTCAAATATAGCATGATAGGTCTACTTTAAAGAGTAAAAAACATTTCGTTCCTAGTGGCATGGCAAAAACGACAGCCCGATGATCAGTCAGTTCAATAGTTTGGTCCAGAATATGAATATTCAAGGTGAAAACTTTCCATGGGAATTAAAAGGAATAAATTGGCAATTTTATAATTACTATGTAATATAGAAATACACCTTTCACGATATCCTAAGCATACAGAATCAATTCATTTGAAAATAAATCAATTAAAAATATGGTGAGTTAATTTTTTTTTCTCATACTGATATTCTGCACAAACTGTGCTGTTGTATTTGCTCTAAAGTGTCTTTACTGTAGGGTATTTCTATTATATGTATAGCACTTTGGCTCGACCAAAAATGTGCTATATAAATAAAACTTGATTTGATTTGATTTGATTTGATAACCAATGGGGGAGGTACCTTTAAAAATCTGAGCCAACAATGTGTGAAAACAAACATCACACATTTCTCCGGGGTATTAACAGTGTGTTCATAAAACAACACCCTCTGTCCTTAGATCTTCATAGTACACAAGAATATTTCTATAGAAACCCGAATATATTGATATATATTACCACAATTAATGCTGGGAAAAATAGAAGAAACCTCAGGGAGAGCAACAAAGGAGGGATGCCTCTCCCAGGACAAAGAGAAGTGCAAAATATGTTGTGTATAGATTAAGAAAGACAACAAAATACGGACATAGACAATCCAACCACGAGGTACGATAGGAAGAAACCAGATGAGAAAAGAAAGGACTGGAGACAAAATCTCTCACCATGTTTGCATTCCTCGGTATCCATTTTCCCTAAAGGTAACCAAAGTTCATCCACGAAGAAGAAGCACACACTGAGAACATGTTGAAAAGTCCTTCACAGAGACACACCTCAGTCCAGCCAAAGGTTAAACCAGTAGCCGACAGTGAAAACCCCTAAAGCTCATATTGATCTAAAATCCATCCACCCATTACCAGCCAGAAATGGAGTATGACTAAAAGCACGTTGAATATCAATAAAGGCACTGCAGAGAAAGGAAGAGGAACAAGCTGTGGTGGTGAAGTCCGAACATTGACCAAAGTGTGGAGAGACGTCAGCTGCAAAGGAAAGCAAGGAGACAGTGAAGGAGGCGAGGAAGTTCACAGAGTCGGGGAGGATAATGAAATAAGCCTTAAATGAATAATGTGTGACTTTGCCCGGTCGGAGCAGCTTCAAACAAATAATTGAGTTGATGTAAACATCGTCCCACGAGGCAACAATAAGCCTGTCCCAAATCACTTTTGATTGGATAAATGTATTCATACGCCCCAGAGTCCAAACAAAGTTAAGTACAAAAGACAAAATAAGAAAAAACTGACAGAAGGACATTAGATCAGAAAATGTAATTTGATTTAAATGTTTATAGGTAATCAGACACTAAAACCTGCATCTTGAGATACTAAAAGTGGTGCTAAATGACTACCGTCTCTCCTGAAGATTTGTATCTAGTTTGAATGTTTCCTACGAGAAGTTATTGCAACTTCTAATTGTATTTAGTTTTGATTGGTAAGTGGGTCTGTTTTACGTATTACTCTCAAAAGGCTACTGTCACACCAGCAACTACCTCTCTGCTTACTTTCATCTCCAAAGAGGTACAAGACACAAGGATCTCCGATGTATCTTGGATTTTGAGTTAAGCCATATACAGCTAGACATATTAAATACATTGTAAATACCGTACAAATACGAAATTAGACCTGGAGTTAATGCCAATCAAGGTAACTGCTGAGAAGGTCCTTTCCTTTGTCCCCCTTTAAAATGTAAATGATGTCCTGGATTTTACTACTCACTGATTTCCTGCTGTTGATAGCATCCTTGAAACAGGACATTAAACATCGTGAATTGATGGTCTTCTCTCTGAGTGAAGATGATACATTCAATCAACATACATCTCTTACCTAAGCTCCTTTATGCTTTTGAAAGTCATCTTTCTGACAAGATGCTTTTTCAGCTTTAGAGATAAACTAATATCAACCTTCATATTGAACAAAAACCCCTGTGCGTATGGAAATGCATTCTGCATACTTCACTCCAAAATATTCTATAAATGAATAATCCCATATAAATTGCTTTCTTTTCAAACCGCTTGCAAAAAGTTAGAGACTCATTTCAGTTTTGAAGGAAAACCAAGACACCAGCCTTGCAAGGTAAGTAGTGACTGAGTTACAGAAAGCCCAACGCCTGTGCCCTGCATCATCTCCACATTTGAGATTGTGAAATGACAGAGTAGGGTGATGATTATATTTGCACAATATGCAGTAAACAGTTTGGACATTTTAGAGGTACTGTGAGGATAAGAAAGTGGCTAATGCTATGGCTGTATCTGCTAAAATATGATGTACAGTTAGGAAGTTTAAAGGTGGGGTAGGTGAGTTTGGGAAACCGGCTCGAGATACACTTTTTGTTATATTCCATGGAATGCTCTTAACATCCCGATAGCAATGAATATCTTAAGTGCTTTGACAAAAAATCCATAACAAAATGGCATCTGTGGAAGCCGTAGTACTGTAAAAAGCACGACCAATCATCTGAGCCGGCCCGGCTAAAATAACTGGATGGCCTACCTGCCTGTCAGCCTTCCATCTGTGCACAAACTTATCTCGTGTCCTCATTGGTCATGTGCGCGTTCGTGTGTGTTGGAGGAGGGGCTCTTTAAGGAAGTGGCAGATTTGTTCCGGCTGTGTATTTTCAAATTCTAGCACACTCGAGCTGGTTTCTCCAAAATTACCTCGCCCACCTTTAAGAGTAAACTAAAATACCAGTGAATATATATGCAACACTTGTTCGTATTCATTACCCTCATTCTGCCAATGATTTCAGTTCTCTAAGCAATGCCACTTAAAAATAAACTGCCATGTGTATCGGGACAGCTTTTTGGAGAAGAGACTCTGCTTACAGCACATTGCCTGTAAACCCAATTCTCATGCTTCAATGACAGAACAGTGAGCTGCAAAAACAAATGTTTGCCGTTGGCTCTACAGTACAGAGAGCCTTTAACAACACAAGGCTTTTTGCCATACAAAATGAAGCCTCCACAAGTGTGTCCTTTATGCTCATTGAGCCGGATCCATGTAGGATCGATAAAATGTCAAGCACTACCGGACGAGTTTGATTACTGGAGATTTAAAAAAAAAAAAGGCTAAATATCTATCAACTGTATGTCACTGACACATGGAATAGAAAGTGAAGACCAATAATCCTGGGTCAATAAATACACTATCTATGCTGCCTCAATGCATAGCTCGGCCGCTCACACTTCCATTCTCTTTCTCCCCAACAGAAGATGTGGATGGATGGCTCTCCGTAGCAAAGTCGCCATCACGAGGTAAGGCCAGAAGCCCATTACCACACCAGTCATGCCTCAAGGGCGGTTACTCCCCCCTCCCCCACAGTCCAGCACCTCGGAGAACACCCTGCAACGACACACATGCACGTCTGTTCCCAGTTGGTTCCTACTCCGAACGTGATGGCATATTTTAAGCAAATATCTGCGTTTGTGGCACGAGCTAGGAAACAGTTCAACACATCCATCGTCCGTCCATCAATCTTCAGTTTGTGCATACTGTAGGTTCTTCTCCTTGCACTCCTTCCTTAGTTTGCATCTCAATGTGAAGAACAAAAGAGCAAGCGAGAGAGAGAGAGAGAGAGAGAGAGAGAGAGAGAGAGAGAGAGAGAAAGTGGAAGCGGGAGTGTAAGTGGGAGAGTGTAATTGGGAGAGCTGTGTTCTTACTTCTGTCCCACTGTCAGCACTCGTCTCTCGTCCCTGAGGACATCTTGTCAGCTCAGTGTCTGACAGGATGTCTCTCTGTGACAGAAAGACGTGCATGTCGAGCAGCAGAGCAAATGGGAGAAATGTCCTGCCCCTCTGGATTAAAGATGGTATTTGAACATACTGAAAGGCTTAATCAGAGGAGAAACTTCCGTGAGAAATATTTAGAAGTTGTTCATCTTAGAAGCATGCTGGCATTCACGGCATGCTTGCTATAGATGTAAATAACAGGGATTCATCAGTGGGATGATAGAGAAAAACATATACATATTTTCTGTTGCAAACTATTTGTATTTACCTGTAATTTGCAGGTGACAAAGTTGCACAAAAGCTACCTTTATACGAGATTGTAATCTTCAGTTTGTGTTCAAACTGCTTAAGAGAGCTGTTCATTCAAATGTATGGGTGTATTGGATGATGTAGTTGTTGTTCTGTTGGATAATACATTCTCTAAAGACCATTTAGCGATGGGATTTCACCACAACGGCGCAAAAGCCTAAACGAAGCCACGGAAGCCAATGCTTGGATCACATCCATCTTCAAAATGAATTGTTCACAGTATTAAAAAAATTATGATATAATATAATCGGAGGGATGAACCCCTCTTTAATGGTCACACATGCAGAGACACAGCACACACAGTGAAAGTTGCTCTCTGCTTTTAACCCATCCTAGTACCAGGAGTCTAGTACTAGGAGCAGTGGGCAGCTATTGTACAGCGTCCGGGGAGCAATGGGAGTGGGGGGGGAAGGGGGGTGTCTGGTGCCTTGCTCAAGAGCACCACGGCAGGGCAGGAGGTGAACTGGGACCTCTCCAAGTAGAAGTCCACACTCCATATTTTAGGTCTGGTCGGGGACTTGAACCGGCGACCCTACGGCTCACAGTCCAAGCCCCCTACTGACTGAGCCACTGCCGGAAATCAGATATCGATTTGAAGGATCCAGCTTTAATGATCAATCTGTAGACCACAGAGACGGTGTGTATCTGTGGTTGGAATAGATCTATTTCAGGACTGACAGCAAAGAAAGAGGAAGATGAGGTGCATCACAAGGAGACAAACAGAGGAGACGGCAGGTTAAAGCTCAGCTCTCCACAAGCACATGAGAAACTGTGCAGTGCAACTCATCACTGTCCCCAGGGCTCTGCGGCACAGCTCTGCCAGAGTGTCCAATCGAAACAACAGAAGAAGAGATTAACAGCAAACTGCAGCAACTAAGCAATGGCTTTTAATTCAGTAACATTTCCTAATGTGCTACGATAGACAAAAAGAAAAGCGACCAGACTGCTGACTGCTAAACTGTAGATGTATATTCAGGTGTGCTGTGTAGATTTGATGCATTCCCACTCATCAGTAGAATGGCTCTTGCTTACTTCCCAGCTCCTGTCGTGGCTTCCTTCCTTGTCTTTCCATCGAGCCACTAGACGCCTTAAACAGACATTTCTAACTCGTTTCTTTCCGTTAAATTACTCACAGTTTGAAGTGTTGCTTGGCCTCCGATTAGAAGATGTTGCGATGTGTTTGCTCAAAATAGCATAACAAACTTTTGCACATGCAACAAAGAAAATAGGCCTTTACAATATTCAAAAGAAATAGGCAAAACTCAAATAAAATAAACAATAATAATGCTTATAACTTCATAACTTAAAGGGTACTTGTACGATTTGTGTGTACGTGTACGGTACGGTTAAAAACTGTTCCTCGACGGCGTCTCTCAACAGGTTGCCCATCACTGTGGCTTTAGGCACAGGCGCCGTGGGAATTGTAGTCCTTTATAGTGCGTTGACTACAGACGTCACAATTAGGTGGCCTTTCTTATAAAATCTAAATACTGGCTCTAACTCCTAATGTCTGAAGGTGTAGGTCATTCATTACCGTACGTACACCCTCTGAATACTAACAGAGCTCATCTACTGTACACACGTCTGGTCACTGGGATCAGATTTCCAGGAAAGGACTGCAGTTGTGCTCTGTGGAGACCATGAAAGCAAGAAGTGAAGCCTGTGTTTACCATCTGTAAGTCATCAGCAGTGATCTGAATAATAATTAAAACTCATGTGTACATGCATTCAGTTCATTCATGCTCACACACACACATTCTTCAATGACAAGCTGTCAGGCAGAGAAAGGAGGGTCTGCTGACGTCATGTAAAACAGGGCTGGAATCTAAAAATCAAGTAAGAAATATGAATGTTTTTGAAAGACATGTCTCCTGATATTGCAGATTGGGGATCGGCCATTCGTAATATTCGTCTTGCATGTTGCAATGTTTAAGTAGTGGTTCATGAACACTCACCAACAAATCATTGGGATGCAGATTTATCGCCCACTTAAAGGTTTCATCTTTAACATTATCTTGAAATCCTTTTTCTTTTAAATATGCATCTATAGTTACAATGTTTTTTTAAAATAACGATGCAATATATTGTACTGTAATCAGCTCTCTATACAGTACTTTTTATGTTTTTAAACAGCCCTGGCATGCTTGTGGGATTCACAGGAAATTAATAATGCATGCAATACAGCATTACTTTACTACACTAGGCAAAAATGAATTGGAATCTTTCCTTTAATTAAAGAAACGTGTGAAATACTTGCCATTTCATCAAAATACAGGCTTTGTTTCTCTTACCGTTACTGAAGTATCAAATATGTACATCGAAAACTATTTCTAATCCATATCCCTCAATCATACTAAGCGCTGTAATGAAAACTACATCTTAAACATGTACACTTGACAAAAACTAACTAAGTTACTCTCACTGATTCTCTTTGAACACTTTATGTAAAACGATTCAGCAGGATCGTGATCGATGGGTTAGAAACCTGAGATCACAGGACGTTAGGGATCCATCATGATAAATGTCCCGTCAAGTGTTGCAAAAATTGATTATATGTAAAGCATCTTTGAGCATTAGGAAAAGTGCTATACAAATCCCAAGTATTATTATTATTATTATCAAACCAGAAAAGAGCCTTTACAGAGTAGTCGTCTCTCTAACATACTCTTAAGCTATGTGCATAACTGGAGTTCAGGGGCTGACCCTGCACTTTGACCCCTCTTACCTTATTTGCAACTAGGGAGGGAGAAAAGCAAAATGTCCTCTATCTGTGCGGACCTTTATACAGTCTACGGTGCGGGTGCACACAAATTGACAAAGGTTTCACATTCACTCTCAGAGCAGGAACAAAGACGTCCCTCACTTGATTATCAAAGTGCTGAGGAATCTCACACGGTGGTGCGGCTCCAGAGAGCTTACACACACACACTCAAGATGAGTCATTACAGCAGCACACACCGACTTGCCTTGCCTGACCACAGATGCCACTGACTCAATTAACGATTAAAGGTGGGGTATGTAATTTATTTCAGAAACACTTTTTGTTATATTCCATGGAATGCTCTTAACATCCCGATAGCAATGAATATATTAAATGCTTTGACAAAAAATACATTAAAAAATGTCATCTGTGGAAGCTGTATCGCTTTAAAAAGCACGACCAATCATCTGAGCCGGCCCGGCTAAAGTAACTGGATGGCCTACCTGCCTGTCAGCCTTCCATCTGTGCACAAACTTATCTCGTGCCCTCACTGGTCATGTGCGCGTTTGTGTGTGTTGGAGGAGGGGCTCTGTAAGGAAGTGGCAGATTTTTTTCCGGCTGTGTATTTTCAAATTCTAGCGCATGCAAGCTGGTTTCTCCAAAATGACCTACCCCACCTTTAAAGACTTCATAAATATATATTTCTCATGCAGAGGAACTATTGAACCAATAAAAAGATGGATGCAAATAGTGGATGGCCATACAAGGTCTACAAAATAGGGTACAAGGGCAGTTTCTCAGGATCAAAGCAACGTTTTTTTGTAGGTGTATTCATAATTTTGACAAGGATATAGTTGATATGTACCAACAGGAATCTCACAACTGCATGTTAACTTTAATTTAATTAGACAGAAGTCACAAAATGTTTCGAGGACTCGTCAGATTGCCATCAGGTTTGTAAGCACTAAGAGTTGATTCAGAAACCTTTCTGTTCTCTGACAGCTTTCTTGTACTGCTTCCCTCTTCTGTTTTGTTTCCGAAATCACAATTCTTCCTGAAACTGGAGCACTGGCAGTGACAGTGAAATGACATGTCTGAATGTGATTGTTTGGCATATCATGGGGAGCTGAGACATTGCAAAGCTTCTTATTATTCAGGCTGTTTTATTTGTTACTTTTTTCAGCAGTGGCCGAGTTGGAACATTGAGTTCTCCAATTTACTGAGCTAAAAAGGGGTTTCTACTGGCCCTGAGCCAACACTCAACCATTGTTACTAAGCTCTGCATCAGTAACATACATTTAACTGTGCTCTAAAAAACTATCTTTATTTTTGATTGGTACTAACAGAGGATGATTTGCTTGGTAAGGACATATTTATACTTAGTTATTATTTATGTTTCTTTAGTACAGTATATCCTTCTATTAGTTAGTCATACTAAAAGCAAGGTTATTAGTTGTTTATGGACATGGAAATAATGAGTGAGTTGACCAAGGTAAAACTAGTGTTTTAAAAATGTCAATGCACATCGTTTTTAAAGCCAATTTGCCAGAAATAAAGTGTCCAAGAGCGACGCATCATGTGTTATGGCGATAGTTTCATTCGCATATCACGTACATAATTATAATCCTGCTGATTGAACTACTTTTTTATGTCCTTTACTCAAATGATTCAAATATCTTAAATCCACATTTGTAACATAATAAATATTTTCTCTATCCGTGTTTCAGATCTCAACATGTGAAACTCACAAAATGGATGTCTTCGAAGATGTCCATACACATTATCCAAACACGTTCACATTTGAATGTTTCCATCAGCCAAGACATTGCTTTGCTATCACAGCATGTTGTGACACTATAAGAGAACAGCGATAGCATTTTGTCTCTGAGGGGTTTCAGATTATTGAATCGATTTCAGAGTTGTGATGAGTTGGTTGCAGCTCAGTTTTGATGTGTAACCTAATCACACCCAACAACATTAATATTGCAGAGAGTGCTTTTCGCTGGTCTAACAGCAGCCAAAAAAATAATAGTAATACGATGGAAACCCCCACATACTTTATTTATTAAGCAATGGATATCATCCTTCCATGACCTACTAATCTCAGAGCTGTCAATCGCTTCTGCTAATAAGGCTAAAGGGGAAACATCAGAGGCTATTCAAAGAGCTGCTGATCGGGTAATATCATTCATGTAAATGATGATTGCACATATACGCACACCTTGGTGCAATTGTAGATTTTTAGGAGTTTGTCGCAATTCAGCTTAAACAGATGAAAGGTTATGTGGAAAAAAAAGGTATGAATGTATTTTATGCGGATAAATTGTTATAATATAAATAATATATATAATATATAGATGAACTCAGACGATTGCTAACAAACATCAGGTAGGATTTTCTGTGAAATGGCAAGATGGGTGGGAAGGGGGAGGGACGGGGTGGCATGGGAAAGGGATTCCATATTTTTTTCTTTTTGTATTGTCTATATAATTTGTATCTGTATAAGTCCCTTTTGCGAGGGCAAAAAACAATAAAAAGTTGGTCACAAAAAAAAAAATATTGCAGAGAGTGTGCAAAAGTGTACTATGAAAAGTCGTAAAACAACATGGCGGATATTACCTTTGCCCGACTCATCTCAGTGAACATACAGAAACAAAGCCAGAAAGCCTGGGGCTGAAGAGCACAGCTGTTCAACTCAACGCAGTCAGACTCTGCCTCGAGCAGGAACAAGGAAGGATGACGTGAGAGAGGTGGAAGACAGAACAAGATGTGCAATGAAGGGGAAATGTAACAGCTAACACATATCTTCATGTTGTACTCCAAAAGTACATATTCATTTAAAGTACATACACCATAAAGTACACTGATGCTCCTAACCTGTGATGAGCAGTAATATCTTTGCAAAATGTTTCACTATTAACATTTGATGACAACGTATTACGCAGGCTAGTATTGCTTTAATGGGACAGTGCAAACTAATGATGGATTCCTTACACTGTACTTGTCTTGTTGTAAAGTTTGCACTTTAGGACCCTTGGAAATATAGCATGTTCTTCTTACACTTTCAATGATAGAAATAAAAACTACTCGCATAATATAAATGGTCAACTATTTGAATAATCTACCATGGACTTATTTTACAAAAAAAGTCAAAGTTCTTTAATATTAGTTTCTTACATTTGAACCTGTTTTGGTTTCTTTTCTAATCCAGAAAACTATGAATCTATGAATTGTGTTTTAAGTGTTCGACAAATCATTATCTTGGGCTTTGAGAAATTAGTATCAGCATTTTCTCCCATTTTCTGATATTTTAAAGATCAAACAACTCAATTAATCAAGAAAATAATCAAGAAAATAAAGAAATGTAATTTATATTTGGTTGCAGCCCTACGCAGTTTCACGCTGCCAACCCATCATCTAGGCATTAAAAGGGTCCAACTCATCCATATATGCACATTTTTGGTGGAGCAGGCGCAGTGAAGACATGGGAAATGTGTGTGAGCAGGAGGAAGAAGGGAACAAGGGAAGGAAGCAGTTAGGGGGTGCAGGAGAGAGGACACTCTGCTCCTTACAACATGAGGCGCTGCATTGTGGGGGGAGGCTGCAGAGAGGAGAGCCTCCATGGTGACAGATGACAGCAGCAAGAGAGAGAGAGAGAGAGGAGGAGGATGGATGGAGGGATGACAGCTATACGATGAGGAGGAGAAAGAAGGATGAGGAAGGTGTTTGTCATTGGACAGATGGAGAGGAGTGTGACAGCTCCGTGCTAATGTCTGATAGCATTAGCCATAGCTGTACTGACCCTGGTTGACTTTACTCAGGCAGCCCGAATGGCAGAGGGAGCGGACCGTCCCCGACTCCCAGCAGCTCCGGCCCTTCATCCCCCTCTCTGCTCCTGAGAGGCGACCCCGGGACACTACATCATCCCATGGAGGGGGGGGGGCAGAGGCAGCGACTTTCCCTGTTCAGCATCGCAGCGTGCTCACACATACATGCATACTCACACACGTACACACCGCACAGAGGGCAGGCTTCTCCCTCGTGTGACTCTGGCTTTTCTTTCTTTTCCGGAAACCCGCTACACACTCTCACAAAGCTCGGCACATTTACAGTTCTCCTGCACATGCTTCTCTCAGTGCGCTGCAGATTGGGAGAGGGAAGGAGGGAGGGAGAGAGAGTGGAGCAGAGAGGAGATAGGACTCAGCAGCCAGCAGTCAAAAACGTAGACCAGAATGCACTGCTTCCTCTCTGTAACCCCCTCTCTCTCTCTCGGTCTGTTCTCTCATAGCCTGACAGAAAAGTCAACTATTTCAGGAAAGCGAACGGCAGAGATGGAAATGAGTAAAGGCAATGTCGCTTCAAAAATAACACCACAAGGAGCTTATGTAGGAGGAGACATGAGGGATTAAAATATTTCAGATGAAGTTTTGACATATAAATCTTGCTACTAAACCAAGGGCAAAGAGGTCAAACCGAACATCCCTTCAAGAAATGGTCCGTTTCCTCTCTTACTGATTTGCCCTTCCTCTGTCAGACTCTGTTTCTGGTGCTGATCACTTCAAATCTGACCTCCCGCAGAAAGGTCACAGCACATGCCATACAGTAGCTAGCCCTGAGCTGTTATAACAAACCTCACTCTCTCCCTTTTCAAATCAGGTGAAGGTTATTATCAAATATCACTGACAGTGGACATCTCACACTGTCCTGTAACTCAAGGTCGCCTCAGCCACCTGAACTCATTCCCCTATCCTGTGAACACATACACGACTACACCATCTCTCGGTAGGTCTATATTGAATCTAATCTTAGCTTAATCACATCACGATGATCAGTACAACCACCTCCTGCTATTATTTCAGTCAATTCTGCAAGTTTAGTTATACGCTAATAGAAAGCAATGATACAACATATATCAAAATGATTTATTAAGCTTGTTGTTTCAGACATTAAGTATGGAGAACTTGGTCGTATGTAAATTATAAGAGTGGAAGACAGTTCATTGATTTGTACATCAATTTGGTATTTTCATTATGTTAATGATGATGTAATGTAATCGTGATATATTAATATCGTTATTGTGAACTGCCTGCAATTGGTAATAAACTCTAATTCCAGTTTATTAGTAAATGAATTATCTCAATCTAATTTTGTAGGTAGAGCAAAAACAATTAGTGACATCGGATTGTACGAAAGTCCAACCAGCCAATCAGCTCAAAAGGACCCTATTGTAGTGATCTAACAATGTATAAGCAAAGTTGCGAGTTTTAATTACCTCTAGAAATGAAATATTTAGCATGTTTTGCTTAGTTTGAATTATGTTGAAACTGTAGCCCAGAATACACATAGGCTATGCGTAGTGTTGGACAATAATGTGTGGATTTCAATTTGAGAGGACACTCCTTCTACACCTTAGATCAGTGTCAGGAGTGTCCAAACTACGGCCTGGGGGCCAAATGCGGCCCGCGGACCATTTTGAATCGGCCCTCAGCAAATTAAATGGGATATGGCCCACAAATTAAACTTGTGCTTTTCTTATATTGTACTTCTTAAATATAAATGTAAACATATATGACACAGTAGTATTCATGTGTTAATAAGACCACCTTTCAAATAAATTCTGTCAATTAAAGTTGGAAACATTTTCCAGCATATCTTAGTTGATAAGAAAAAAGCCTAATAACTTATTTACATAAGCTTTAAATACACCCTTCCTGTTTCTCCTTATTATTATCATCAATCTGAGCTTCTGTTTGAAGGGATGAGCTGCTGACACTCACACGCATCATTGACCTACATTTGATTGATTTTGCTAACTTATAACTGAACTAATGAGGCGATATACCTCTAGTGAGTGGCCCAGGCCTTCGTATATTTTTCTGTATGTGGCCCTCGGTGAAAAAGGTTTGGAGACCCCTGCCTTAGATAAATGTGTGATTAGGGAAAGAAAGGCAGCAGCTCAATATTGAGGAATCTATTTGTATGTATCAGTAATTCTATGAATACCTCTGGGCCCTCGTTTCAAGAAAATCTTAGGGTTGCTACCGTGTCAAGATCCCTTCAGCTGTGTGAATTAGGCCAACAGTGTACCGAGTCCACCGCCATCATCACATGAAGCTCTTCTGCTGTAGGATCTGTGTCGCAGTGATTCTGAAAAAGATCTGATAACGGCACAAAACAGGTAACTGGGCGTTCTGCTGTGGACTGTAAGTGAGGTGAGAGAAGTGCTGACAGGGAAAGATTGTTGGACTGTAAATAAATAACATCCACTAAATGTCCAGGGGCTTGTTCGAGGGGGCGCTGAAGCATGACACCTCAATTCATTTCATACCTTATTTTCTTCAATACAGTTAAGGTTAACCATGCAAAAAGAGAAACCACTGACTGACAGCAGGCTGCATGGGCAACCCAGTCTCACGGCATTTCGTGTTATAGTCACGACATTTAATCTATTGATTCGTGTTCACCAACACGATTTTCCCCTTTTTTTTCGTGTCACACAGAACGATTTTAAAAGCAATGTATTTCTATGGGTAGTGTGTTTGGTGTGCACCACGTCTTTTTGTCCGGTCGGGTCTTGGAAGACCGGAAGCTGTGTGGTTCATAAAAACATGTTCTTACTCGATATCAAGCCACGATTATTGTTTTTATTTTAAATTGTATAATGTCGGACTTGTGTGTATCGCCTACGTCTATTTCCGGTGACTTTATTTTGAAATTCAGTTCCTGACGGACGGCAAACAAGCCCGAGATTATAGAATTAAACAAAGAAATAAAAACAAGGATAATTGTGTGTTATTGGTGAGTAAATAACAGTGTGTTATTTAGAAAAGAATAACAAATTAGAAGGAAAAAAGATTTCAGTATCCTGAGGCTCTGAGCCCCATTTATTTTCCTCGCGGACGGCAAAAAAGTCAGACATTATAAGATTTAAAATAAAAACAATAATCGTGGCTTGATATTGAGTAAGAACATGTTTTTATGAACCACATAGCTTCCGGTCTTCCAAGACCCGAGCGGACAAAAAGACGCAGGCACGAAACACACTACCAATAGAAATACATTGCTTTTAAAGTCGTTCTGTGTGACACGAAAAAAAGGGGAAAATCGTGTTGGTGAACACGAATCAATAGATTAAATGTTGTGACTATAACACGAAATGCCGTGAGACTGGGTTGTCATGGGATATATGATTGAGTTGTTTTAACAGTTCTTTATTTTCTTGTTTTTGGATAATATACTAAATGTTAAGCACTTCCTTTATTTTGAGTACAAACTGTTCATATAAATAAAGTGTATTAGTATAAACTATGGTTTGAACTGAGGTCAGTAAAATCACGTTGGAAGGCATTTGTAAGCATTTTATTTCAAATTGTAAACTACTAAATGTGGTAAATATCAAGTAGCCCACGCGAAACTAACCGGAATATAGCATACTTATTAACCTTATTATTACTTATTTAGATTAAATGGTAAAAACAAAATCATCTTATTTATTTTTACGCCATTTTCCTGTTAGAAACTACACCCTTATTTCTAAATGACTCCAACACTGTATCATCTCCATGAGAGAATACTAGTTTTAAAAAACGAACCTTCTCTGAAGTTACATTAAGTTACCCAAAATATCACATGATGTACTTTTAAAAATCCCCCAGTTAAGCAAAAAGAAAGAGCCCTGGGTTTCCCTGATCATTATTAGTATCTAAAGAGGCTGTTCAAAGAGCACGAGTTACAGCCTCATTACCGCATTAAGAACAAGGAACCCAAGCGCTGCCCACAGCCGGAAAGCACACGCTCATTAAAACCAGACAGCTTCAAAGAATGGTTGCCTTGTGGGAAGGAATTCATTTTAAAAAGGAAAATGACATTTTAGAAGTCACATTCTGAGTTGCAGACCTTTATAAAACATTTTACTGTGTCAATTCAAGCAGCGAAAGCCATATAAATGTCATTGATCCATGCTAATTATACCACATTATACGAACTAAAGCCAGAACACCACTTGCATCTACAGAAAGAACCAGAGAGACTCAAATCGATCGCAGTGAAATACAAGCTGAAACTGAGCGATCCTGATGGACTGATTCTCCTCCTGTGGCGATAACAACCCGATTCTCCAAAGGATGTGAAGATTTTTTAATTAACCACAAATCTAAGAGTTAAGATGAATTGCCTCCTGCGTCAAACTGCACTGGCTTAGGTATAATGATTTAGTTATCACAAACAGACACAACACTTCATGTCAGTGCTGCAGCGGCACAGGGAAATTACAGCGGACTCTCAAAATGCCGTTGCAATGAATCATCCGGCCCGCATCGCACTTACTCATCCCTGATAAATAGACTTGAGGCCAGGTAGGATTTGTGCATCGATGCTGTAAGAAGAACCATCCCTCCATATGCCTTAACACATAATAATAATTATAATGTTTTTCATAGTTGATTTAATCTTTAATGGCACAATAATTAGTCAGATCATTGACTCAATAAATGATAAACCTCGTGTAAGAGGGTCTAACATTACATCTAAATATGTGTTTACAGGTAGACAGTCAATAATACCTTTGTATGTCCTGAATAAAAATAGCCTGGCTTTTGAAAAAGTATGTAAATGTTGCAGTGAAGACGTGACAAATCCTCCTCCTAAGCGATAACCACAAGCAAACGTTTCCATGGTAGCCGACCAGAGCTGCGGAAATGAGCAGTATTTTTGAACATTTGATCATTAAGGAAGAGTTTCAGTTCAGTGACATTTGTGGGATGTCTTGCATGTTCAGTTTAATAGGCTTGAGGTCAGGACTGCATCCTTGCAAAGACTGTAGAGATCGTTTTAACGACGTATTTCTGTGTCAGCGTGAGCCATTATCACCACATGAGACCCTGTGTCCTCACTTTAACATTCAGATCTTAAACAGATACCTTTGTATTTTAGCGTACATAGTTAGATTCGAGTCACATATGGAAACATTACAACAAAGGTTTGAAAGGTTGAGAGTCTGCTTTGAAAGAAAACTGAATAGTAAGGTTTAAACATTTGAAAATAATATGTCATGTCCTAAACTGTGTCTGCAGTGCAATGCATATACTGTATGTGTTTTCAAAGATTTGAAACCTGCTTTGCATTATCAACAAACTTAAAGGTGTTATATAGCATTCCTTATTCCAGAAAAGGTGGAGATTATTTATTTACTTGAGGTCCAGGTCCTTTCAAATAAGCTAGTAGTAGTAGTAGTAGTAGTGTTATCCTAGTAGTAGTAGTAGTAGTAGTAGTAGTAGTAGTAGTAGTAGTAGTAGTAGTTATCCTAGTAGTAGTAGTAGTAGTAGTAGTAGTAGTAGTAGTAGT
>CALSBZ010038700.1:13066-23567 GCA_943591055.1 Gobionotothen gibberifrons | reverse complement strand
CGAACTGGCACAGGACGAAGGGAGACGCAGACTATATATACACACTATAGGTAAGGGGACACAGGTGGAAACAATTAAGGGAGGGGCTGACAATCACACTGGAGGGAAAAACACACAAGGGCAGGAATGCTCTGAAACGAGAGGGAAAGGTTACGACAAAATAAAACAGGAAATCACAAGACAAAGCAAAAGACAAAAGGACTGAACTAAATAAATTAACTTAACATAAATGTCTGGACACCACAACGGCCTGGTACGGCAGCTGCACCGCCCTTAATGGTAAGGCTTTACAGAGGGTGGTGAAAACTGCAGAGAACATCACCAGGACGGAGCTGCCATCCATGGAGGACCTTTACTCCCAGCGGCTCTGGAAGAAACCCATCAGGATTATAAAAGACCCCCATCACCCCAGCCACAAACTGTTCAGTCTGCTGCCGTCTGGCAGGCGTTACCGCAGCATCCGGACAAAAACAACCAGATACAGAGACAGCTTCATCCTGCAGGCAATAAGACTGTTAAACAACTGAACTGCTGAAACAATTTCATAACATTCATCTGCTACTTAGTAATTATTTGTCTATTATCTAATATATCATTCCAATAACTTGTATATAGACTCGTATTGCACTATTTCACTTATTCTTTTCTCACTTTTTAAAAAAGTATTTTCCTTTTTGCATTACTTTTAATATAGTATATTTAATATTGTTTTAATATTGTCTGCTTATCTGTATTATTGTGTTGCATTGTTGGAGAAGCCTGTGACCTAAGATTTTCAATGACATAATTACTCTGTAGTTATGTTAGTTTGACAATAAAGAACCTTGAACCTTGAAATACACATGGAAAATGACAAACAAGCATTAATAGACATATACAGATCAATTATGAGGTCCACAATATACTATGCATGTATAGTGTATGGAGCAGCAGCAAAAACATTACTTTTAAAAAAATTGATAGAGTACAATATAAAGCATTGCGGCTGTGTATTGGAGCGATAAAGTCATCCCCTATTAATGCAGTTCTGATAGAAGCAGGAGAGACACCTCTGGAGATCAGAAGAGAGAAACTTGCTCTGTCATACTGGGTCAGGCTACAAGGAAGCGGAGAGGAAAATATCACAAACAGAATACTGCAGGATTGCTGGGAATATACAATGCTCCAGGGGCGTGGGTTTGGCTGGACGAGTAAGGAGAGAATGAGGGTATATGGAGTGGAGCCCATAACGTTTGCCAAAGCAAGCCCATTTAGCAGTGTTCCCCCATGGCTGTTCCCAGAAGCTAACATAGATGTGAGTATCATAGAAAGGAAAAAAGAGTGGCAAATAAATGAAGTGGGAATTAAAACGAGTATGTACCTCAACGAAAAGTATTACAATTACCTCAACCTTTACACAGATGGATCTAAGAAGCAAGAATGTGTGGGGAGGCGTGTATATCCAATAATTCAAAATATCAATCTCAAAACGAGTGTCAAATAACTTATCACTTTATACAGCAAAAATACTTGCAGCAATTATTGGGCTACAATGGGTTGAAGAGGTCAGACCTGATAGGGTGGTGATATGCACAGACTCACTATTTGCTTTGGAAAGCATACAGTCGACAATAACTGTTAGAGAAGATGTAATCATTGAACTTATCCATTGCTTACTAGAGGAGGGGAATAGATGTGCAGTTATGCTGGGTGCCTGCACATGAGGGGGTTAAAGGGAATGAGCATGCTGATAAGTGAGCAAAATATGTGTTACTTAAGGAAATAGCAATACCAGTTTCACTTGGTAAAGGAGAAGGAAAAGCAATAATTTAGAAGAAGGGTATGGAAATATGGGAGAAAATGTGGGAGGAAGATCAGAAAGGGAGGAGATGCCACAAGTTACAGAAATCAGCCATAACAAAGATCTATACAGAAAGGAACAGACAGGAGGAGATCATCATCCCTAGACTCAGACTGGATCATACAGGACTAAACGACACAATGTTTATAATGGGAAAAAGCGAAGTTGAAGAGTGCAGGGGGTGTGGAGTGAAAGAAAATGTGGAACACATCATATTACACTGCAACATTTACAAAACAGAGAGGGAAAAACTAAGAGACAGGGTCAGAGAGAAGGGAGTGGAGCCTGATGGATACTGGGAACAGAAGGTGAGGGGGTAAGAGCTACCAGGAAGGCCATTATTAAGTATTTGAGTGAAACAGGATTGATTGGAAGAATTTAAAACAACGTAAATACAGTGGTATAATTCCACAAGTAGTGATAGGATGATATGGTGATACACACTATTGTACAGTAGGCGGCGGTATGCACCTTAAAGTTGTTTGCATTTGCAATCCACCAAAAACTGAGAGAAGAAGAAGAAGAAGAAGAACCTGGATCCATATGGCGTCTCGTCGCTACGGTTCTCTCTCTCTGTGTTCCTGAGAAAGTCTGTGTGAGCTCCAGCACTACTGATCAATCATCTGTGTGTCTGGATAAACCTCTGAATGGACTCTGTGCTCTTTTTTCTGGATCGTTTACCTCGGACTATAGGAGCTAGCTTAGCATGCTAGCTGGAAACACGTTAGCAACACTAGTCAGATTGAGAGTTTGATGGAGAGAGAAACGGTGTGCCTAACGGAGTTAGCAGGAAAAGGTGATCTAGTAAACATGAGTAAAGTCCAAATGCTGCTGTCGTTGAAGAAGCAGCGATTCACTGCTGCTGCTGAAGAGATATTTGCTCTGTTTGAAAAAACGATAGCAGAGTACGAGGAGGAGCTGTCTCTTTCCAAAGAGGAGAACGAGAGACTCCAGAAACTACTGGATGCTGTTTTACAGCCTCAGCTTCGGATACACAGAGCAGGTCTGTTCCCTTTACTCTTAAATAACACTTTAAACCAGGGGTGTCCAAACTACGGCCCGGGGGCCAAATGCGGCCCGCTGGCCATTTTGAATTGGCACTCAGCAAATTCAAAAACTTTAATGAAATATGGCCGACAAATGAAACTTGTGCTTTTCTTATATTGTACTTCTTAAATATGCATCTACAAATATATTACACAGTAGTATTCATATGTTAATAATCCCACTTTTCAAATAAATTCAGTCAATTCACATACCTGCCAACCACGGCCGCCTTAATGCACGGGCTGACCTGGGCTGAAGCCCCTGGGCCTACGGAGATCGGGGTCTATCATGAGCCAATAAAAAAATGCATTGTTTTGTAATTCGTCAAATGTGCTGTCCATCATTTGATCTGAATGTATGTGGCTGGCGATTGATACAAGTTATAAGACACAGGGGTGGACTGGGACTAAAAATCAGCCCGGGACTCTCGACCGGTCCACCTCGGTCCGCTAGTAAATCGTCAGTTGGGTCAACGGCCCACCGGGACGATGCCCGGTATGCCAGATGGCCAGTCCACCCCTGTCCCCGTGCCATTCAGAATGAGAATATGTTACACATGTGACTTATTCAAAATGCGAGTGATAGAGTGACAAATGAAGGTTGTTTAGGTGAAAATGTCGGAGAAGAAAAAGTTTGAGAGTGGCACTCGGAAAAGGAAATTCTTGAGGGAAAATAAGTTTTGAGACAAGCAACTATTACAAAAAATGCCGAAGCTTTTTTGTAATAGTCTCGGAGCCAAGTAGCCAAGTAGGCATATGTCTGGTTCTGATAGCGATGGAGTAGCGGGAGAGGAAAAACAGACAGGAGGGACTTTTGTTTTGCCAATGTTGAACTTTACAGTCGGCTCCCAGACCGTAGTCGAGGAAACAGGGGGATGACTCTCTGTTGTCTCCCAGGGCAGAAGCAACAAGCTTCAGGTTCAATAACCCACTTTACTGAAATGTCTGGAGAGAGGCGAGCTCTTCTTAGGAGGCCATTGCATTTATTTAGTTATTCTGCTATACACAATACTTGACAGACCTATATCTTCTGCTGGCTCATTTCACTTCTAGAAACATACACACGCTCGCTCACTCTCGCTCTACCATACCCACACACACATGCACGTGCCACACCCCTCTCTCTTTCTCTTAAAGTGGACCAATCATGCTATATTTGAATAATATATTGTAGGGCCATACCTATATAAAACATGTCTGCAAGCTTAGCCCTGTTTTTGCAAGGGCTGAATCTGTGAGAAGTCTTCTAAGCTGCTTTTGTGGCAGACTACAGCGCCACCTACAGGCCTGGTATATGTACTACATCGTCTCTCCAGCGCTTTCGAACGGCAATGGCCGTGGCTGTCTCCTCCTAATAGGTGGAGAGTTGCCCATATAGGCGGAGCTTCTCGTTTCTGACGTCAGAGATATTTCAAATCTGTATCAGTCTGTATCAGATCCGTTGCAGCCCCGTATTTAGAGATTTGGGTATGGAGGAAAAGAGAGGGTTGTGTTTTCTGACACTTGGTGAGTTCCCTGACACACCAGGGACCAGTGTTGTCACGATACCAACATTTTGGTTTCGATACCGATACCAAGTCAAGAATTGCGATTTCGATACTTTTCTTAATAAAAGGGAAACAGTCTTAAATGTAATTATTGTGCTTTATTTCACACCAGAACCATAACCATAACACAAACTTTTAAACAATGAGAACAATAAATACAATAAATGACAAGAATTCGTATTACATCAAATTAAGCATTATCTCAAACAACTTTTTTGTTTTATAAACCGTTTTATAAAATATAATAATATAATTACTGTAATAGTACAGTAATATAAATAATTATTGACAAAATGTACATTGCAGATGTTAGCCACATTGGTAAGTTAGCTAAAAAGATAGCCATATTAGACTGTTATCATTGCCATTAATTGCCTCGTCAAACTACGAAAATGTTCGTTTGTCACAAAATAAATTACACTTGTTTGACTTAGATTTGAGGGCATGGGCTTGAGCATGATGCAATTATGTTATCTATCACATTCGCTAACCTGTCTGTCTTTAAATTCTTTAAACAGCTCTGGATGCCGGTCGGCGGGTGCTTAGCCAAGTTTGATGTGTTGGCTCCCTTGGTTTGCAGGGATCTAAAACATGTCTTACAGACAGGCCTCGTGGTGTCCGTAGGCTTGCCCTCACTGTCAGAGATATCGCTCAAATACTTCCAAATTTCGCTTCTGGCGTCTTTTTTGTCAACAAGCCGAGGCACAGTGGCAGTTGCACTCCGACTTGCAACCATGCTTCTCGTTTTCTGACATGCTCTGGCAGCTAGCACGTGCACAAGAGAGGGGAGGGACTTAGAACGTGCTTGAGAGGGGAGGGACTGCAAGCACGGCTGCAGTGCAGGGAGTGGAAGCAGAGCGCTGAACGCACGGCTCTTATTAAAACAGCGCTTTCTCACCGGAGTACTGGTTCAACATAACCTGGATATGTTTGAGTTAGCCAGTTGGCCTAATCCAAAACATACGCGCTCTCGCTAAACGGTACTACAACGCGGGTTATCAAGTGGATCGCTCAAGCCAGCCGTGCCCTATCTAGTTAGGTGCACGTTCACATGAGAGGGGTGGTATCTGGAGCATTCGACCAATCACGCGTCATACTTCCTGAATCAAAAGCAAAAACGCAAATAAACTTTAAACATCCATGACTCAAACACTTTATCCAGGATAAAAGCCACATAGTTGCACCTGCAAGGTGACTACAGCTGGTAAAAGAAAAAGTGTTTGAATGCGTACATTAACAGGTTTATGATATGCCCCGTCTAAGACACGATCTGACTTTAATTACATTTGACTCGAGTGTTTCGTAATGTGTTGCTTAAAATAATACTTAATACTAAGAGTTCTGGCTTTCCTACATCCTGACACATCCTTCATCTACACTGTCTCAACTGAAAGAGGACCAGAAACACACTAAAAATATAATAAAATGTGGAGATTTGGGATATTTATCTCCCATTATTTTACTTTTCGGGCATTTTACAGACCAAACATATCGTTGATGTCACTGTTTACCAAACTACAATTTTTTCAGAAAAATGCATAAAATGATGCAATATGTTAAATACATGGTTTATACATGTAATTACTGGGGTTCCATTTATTCTGAGCGTGCACATATGCCGCGCGCAAACCTACCTCTTTTGGATTTGGAAAGGTTGGCATACATTAATTCATCTTGATAACATTTTCTAACAAATCTTAGTTGATACAAAAAAGCCTAATAACTTATTTACATAAGAAGCTTGAAATAGACCCTTCATATTTCATCTTATTAGAATCACTCTGAGACTTCTGTTTTGAAGGGCTGAGCTGCCAACAAGATGAATGAAACCCTATATGGGGCTTTCACACCAACGTAGTTCCAGGGCCGGTTCGGAGCTATAGCCTGAAAAGCACCGGTTTTTCCTGTTCACACCACAGCGGAGCTGCCTCTAAGCTCCAGAATCCGGTTTATTTCAAGCACGAAAAAATGGTCGGTCTAGAAGCAAGAACCGCATACGTCACGCTTACGTCGGAGGGGGGCAAGATTAACCTGAGCTAACAGTTAATGGAAAATAACAGTTGTAAGAAGCAGTAGTGCTGAGCAAAGTGACTAGAACACCACCACACTTATAGAAAAAACCACACTTTATAAAGTCAGGCAACACTAACCAGGCTTCGTGTGATTCTGTTTATTCGTACCTTACTTTGACCATCCGTTCGCTGTTATTGATCGTGGTGGAGAGCAGGTAGACGTTTTGTTTTGTATTATAGCAGCTATCGGATGGAATCAATACATGGGCTGCACAGGTTGTTATGTCCGACTATCACAAGTAGAATCATAATGAAAAATACGCCGGTAAAATGTGCCTGTAGAAAACGGCTTATGCCACAATAGGATAGCAACAACAAGTAGTCAGTTTAGCTTTGGTTGCTATGCTAACATCACCCATTTTATACCAGAGAAACTTTAATAACAGCGTTATGATGCCAAACAGCGTCAATTCATACTGAAACACATTCACTTATGGGGAATTGTATCAGCTGCTTGTGTGACAGTCAGACAGTGAATACTTTACAGCGGACGCTGCCGTGTGAGCTAACCCGGAGCTAACGGGAGAATAAACTCCCGTGGAAGAGCAGCACTGCAGCGGTCGGTAAATGCCGCTGAAACACATTACCACATGAACCACGGTACTCTGGAGAAAAGTATAAGGTTGGAGAAGTCGTTATTTAATTTAATCTGGCTTCGTATGATTAAAAGCAACGCGATCATCGACCCAACACAGTCCCCCATTGTTGTTGTTGTAGTGATCGCTGTAACGCTGTTGGGGAGAAAATCAGCAACGTAAACGGTGACGTCATGACTCAGCAGTGGCAGCGCCAGTCGGGCTCTTGGCGGTGTGAACAAAACGGGGGCTGAAAAGAAAAAACGGTTCCGAACCAGAAAAGCTCTAGCACGGAGCTAGAACAGGAATCGCGTTGGTGTGAAAGCCCTAATAGAGAGCTGTGATGTAGGCGTTTTTTTTTCTTAAAGCATATTAATGTATCAAGCCTAATTTACCTACACGTTGCTAACTTACAACTTAACTGATGAGGCGATATACCTCACCTTTATGAGTGGCCCAGCCCTTCGTATATTTTCTCTGTATGTGGCCCTCTGTGAAAAAAGTTTGGACACCCCTGCTTTAAACTCTTTGGTAACACGTTAAAGTCTTTGGTAACACTTTTTATTAGTGCTGGGCAACAATTACACATTTTAATCATGATTAATCAAATTATTTTCTGCCATTAATTGCATTGTTATGCACACAATTCAATAATGAATTCAAAAGTAGTGTATATCTTGAAAAGTTGGATGTAGAAAATAATCAAAATCAGAATCAAATAGATGTTTTTATTTTAACCTGTTAAGCCATGAGCCTGTTTTTCAGGTTTCAGGCTAGAAAATGCCACTAACACAACAAATGACTATATCTTCACTTCTAAAAGGGGTACATTCATATTTATTTTCTCAAAGCAAGGTTACATCTGTGAGTTGGATGTAGAGGTGTCAGAATCAATATAGATGTTTTTATTTTAAAGTAAATTCAGATGGAACATAGTAAAAACATGTAAATTATCAGGAAGACTGCAGCCCCACCCACCCCCATCACTCTGTGTGACTCCCCAGTAACTGCTGTGGAGTATTTCCGCTTCCTAGGTACCATCATCGCCCAGGACCTCAAATGGGAGCAGAACAGCTGCTCCCTCATCAAAAAAGCCCAGCATAGGATGTTCTTCCTGAGGCAGCTGAAGAAATTCAACCTGCCAAAGACGATGATGGTGAACTTCTACACCTCCATCATCGAGTCCATCCTCACCACCTCCATCATCATCTGGTACGCCGCAGCCACAGCCAAGGATAAGGTCAGGCTGCAGCGTGTCATCCGCTCTGCAGATCGGCTGCAATCTGCCATCCCTCCACGACCTGCATGCCTCCAGGTCCCTGAGGCGGGCATGGGAAGATAGTGGCCGACCCCTCCCACCCTGGATACAAACTGTTCACCCCCCTCCCCTCTGGCAGGAGGCTGCGCTCCATCGGGACCAGAACCTCTCGGCACCTGAACAGTTTCTTCCCCTTCGCTACCGGCCTCTTAAACAAGGCCCGGCCCCCCCGCTGACACTTTACCTCTGCCACATCATAGACTATATGCATTACATTAATGCACACAGTGTTCATACTCCTTTCTGCACATATTCTTATTTCACATTTCATAGTTTATATTCTAAAATTCATTCATAGGATTCTATTTCCATGTAAATGACTGCTTTATTTAATTTGTATTGCTATTTAACTGTATTTTATTTTATTACGGTGTAAAAGATTTTGTGTTTTATATTAGATTTCTTGTTTTTTATATTTTATGTATGCACAGTCAAATTCCTAGTATGTGCAAACCTACCTGGCAATAAACCTGTTTCTGTTTCTGATTCTGATTCTGAACATAGTAAACAACGTAAATGATTGTGTCCGTCCAAAAAAAACATTACTTATAGTGAAAACCACCCTTGAATTATGGGATAGTAACAACAATCTTTAGGAATCCAAACTATAACATATAAGTACCCTGCAGACAGAAGAAAATGTGGGGGTGCAAACCATTGATATATATAAAGGCTTAATGGCTCAAGGGGGGGGTCGCCAGCATAGCTCACCGGTGGCCATCTTGCCACAGTCAACAACTACTGCTACAGCTGTTGTAAGGTTGGTGATCTGCACAAAAATACTCTTAACTCGCTGAAATCTTGACTGATTTGCAAACGGTTTGGTTTATTATAAACGTTATTAGCATGGCTATGATACAGGAGACAACAAGAGATGTTGAAAAAAAAAAGTCCATGATTATAATTATAAGTATGCAGTATCATAACTACATCTTTGATGTTTATAACAAACCAAACCGTTTGAAAATTGAGCAAGCTATGGTTATTTCAGAAGTGCACCATAGAAATAATGTTATGAATAAGCGAGCTGCCTGTGGCAAGATGGCTGCCATGTGGCAACGTCGGTCTCCATTGGCCAGCTGCGCGGGTGAGTCATCTAGTGTTTATATATATGTATGGTGCAAGCGAGCAGATCCAGGATGTGGCTCCTATGACGTCATTGGTGAAATGTGGCACACGTGACATGTCCCAAACTATCCCACACGCACACACAGCAGTGACACTATAATTTACATTTTTTGAATATGTTCAATCTGAATTTACTTTAAAATGAAAAAAATCTATATTGATTCTGACTTTTCTACATCCAACTCACAGGTTTATCATTGCTTTGAGAAAAAAAGATTATTAATTTACCCCTTTTAGAAGGGAAGTTATTGTCATTTGTTCTGGGAATGTCATTTTCGAGCCTGAGACCTGAAAAACAGTGCTTAGATTTTTAAATGATAACACTTAACAGTTTGTTCTGACTTTGTGCTTCCTGTATTCCTGCAGATGTCCAGCAGCTGGTGGTGGTTAAAGAAGAGCTTCTCCCTGACCAGCAGGAGTGGAGCACCAGTCTGGACCAGGAGGACCCAGAGCCCCCCCCACACATTAAGCAGGAACAGGAGGAACTTAGGATCAGTCAGGAGGGAGAGCAGCTTCAGGAGCTGGAGAAGGCTGATATCACCAAGTCCACTTTCACTCCTGACCCTGTGAAGAGTGAAGATGATGAAGAGAAACTTCAGTCCTCACAGCCTCATCAAAGACAAACTGAACACATGGAAACAGAAGCTGATGGAGATGACTGTCGAGGACCAGAACCAGCCAGGAACTCAGATCCAGAGAGCAGTTTACAACCAAAGACCGAGGACCACACTGGAGACTCTTCTGAACCTGACACTGAACACAGTGCTGATTGGAATGAGACCAAAGAACCTGCGTCAGGCTCAAACTCACTGCAAAATATACATGAATCTGTCAGTGATTCACGATGTATTGCTGTAAAGAAACCATTTGGCTGCTCTGTGTGTACGAAATCTTTTGCATCGAGTGGAAAATTAGAGCTACACATGAGAATCCACACAGGAGAGAAACCACACAGCTGCTCAGTCTGTAAGAAAG
>CALSBZ010038700.1:0-13056 GCA_943591055.1 Gobionotothen gibberifrons | reverse complement strand
TCCACACAGGAGAGAAACCACACAGCTGCTCAGTCTGTAAGAAAGCTTTTTCACAGAATATACATTTAAAGGAACACATGATAATCCACACAGGAGAGAAGCCACATAGCTGCTCAGTCTGTAAGAAAGCTTTTTCACAGAATATACATTTAAAGGAACACATGGCTATCCACACAGGAGAGAAACTACACAGCTGCTCTGTCTGTAAGAAAGCTTTTTCACACAGTGGAAATTTAAAGACACACATGAGAGTCCACACAGGAGAGGAAATATACAGCTGCAATGTTTGTGACAAAAGATTTAAATGGCATGGTTATTTAAAAAGACACAAGTGTGTTGGTCGTCAGTCCTCACAGTGTAATGCAATTCAAACTGAGGATAACAGAGAGGCAGAGCCTCCAGTCAGCAGCTCAGCTGAACACATTGAAACAGAAGCTGATGGAGAGGACAATGAATAAGTATTATGCCACTTCACACATGAGAAAAATCTGCCTGACTGGATTAACATTGTCGCACAACATTCATATAAGATTTAAATGAACTCCATCTTTATCAACATAAGTGGACAATATGTTTAATGTTTTCGTCATACTGATTTTCTGATGTTTAAGTTAACCACTGACTGTTGATGAACCATTTTATTTTGGATTGAGGGCTCCAAGTTTCCATATTGAGTGGTGCAGTGACGTGTCCTAAAACCCGGAAGTAAGCTGCGCATGGGTACCTTCCGGATCCCTCGACAAAAAAGCAATGCAATTTCTCCATAGGATTTTGGAAAATAGCTCAAAATAAGGTCTGTGGTTGACACACATTTAAAAGACGGATCACGTTTTGTTCAGCCGGATCATATCCACATGTCTACCCTACTTTTATAATTTTCTAATCATAAATCGAATCGGTAGATTTATGATTCGAAGGGATAGAGCTAGAAAAAAAAATAAAAAACCTGAATAGAGCTAGAAGATAGCCAGTATAAAGCCAAGAAAGAACCAGTGGAAAGACAGGAAGGAGCCAAAAGAGTTTGTATTTTCTATCTTTTAATATTCAAGCTCTTCTCTTAAGGTATTAGAACTTCCTATCTCAACATGTATCCTTTTATTCCAATTTTTTTTTAAACTTACATTTTTGCTGCCAATTATTGAGATTGTTTCACAGCTTTATCTTAAATATTTAGACTTTTTTCTTTATATATAGATTACATAGGATGAAAAGCACGATCTGCTCTGCTGGATTCTGCCCAAATCTGCTCTAAATGCATGCAAACATCTGGCTTTATCCATACTCCTGCTGTTGTATTGTTCTGGATTCATAGTGAAGTGTATTAGATGTACTGCACTGTTATTATGTATTTAATATAAAGTGAAATACCCATAAATAAAGTCAGAAAAGAAAAAGGACTCACTTAAGGAAAAAAGTTCTGAACCAGTGAGAGTTCTTCATTTGCACATAAACATGATACAATATTTAAAGTTGTGACCCGATGGGACAAGGACAATTTAAGGTAAAACCTAATAGAGGTGTCATACATAATAACCTAATACAAGTAAATGTAACAACTACTACAGTGCAACAAAACAGGAAGATTAAATGTGGTCTCTTAAAGCGGGGGCGGGAGTGGTTCAGTCTGTAGGGGGATTGGACTTTGGACCGAAGGGTTGCCGGTTCACGTCCCCGATCGCACCAAAAAATACTCAGTTCACCTCCTGGGCCACTGCCGAAGTGCACCTAACCCCCAACTGCTCACTGGCGCCGGCTAGACTGGCTGCCTCCACTCTGACCTCTCAACTGCATGTGCATGTGCGCATATAACTGTGTGTGTATCTTTGTGTACTGCATGACCTGTATAAAAACGCATGTGTGTGTACGACAGAGTGGAAACTGAATTTCCCCCTCGGGGGATTAATAAAGGTCCATCTTCTCTTCTCTCTTCTCGAAACATAAGATCTCTAGCATCTAAAGCAATATTGGTAAATGATTTAATATCAGATTATAATATTGATATATGCTGTCTCACTGAAACTTGGTTGAGACATGAAGAATATGTCAGCATAAATGAGGCCACTCCACCCAGCCATATCAATACTCATATTGCTCGAAGTACAGGCCGAGGAGGTTGAGTTGCAGCCATCTTTGACTCAAGTTTACTTATCAATACTAAACCAAAATGTAATTATACCTCCTTTGAAAGTCTTATTTTTAGTCTTACGCATCCGACCTGGAAAACTTTGCAGCCAATCTTATTTGTTACAGTGTACCGTGCACCAGGTCCTTATTCAGAATTCTTATCAGAATTCTCTGAGTTTTTATCAACTTTGGCACTTAAAACAGATAAAGTAATTATCATAGGTGACTTTAATATTCATGTTGACGATGATAAAAATAATCTTACTATTGCATTTAACTCTGTATTAGATTATGTTGGTTTCCGTCAGAGTGTAAATAAACCAACCCACTGCTATAATCACACTCGACCTTGTTCTGATTTATGGTATTGAAATTGAGCAACTATTAGTCGAACCGCATAATCCTGCTTTATCCGACCATTTCTTCGTAACTTTTTAAGTACTGTTACCAGTGGTGTTTTTATATGTACAAAAGTGGTGGGGCACAACAAACGTAGATATTTATATAAGCTTCTGCAGTGACGTGCAGTGAGGTTCATGGCTGGTGAGGCACTGGCACTGACTCTTCAGGTTTACAAATATTATATTTTGACCTAAATAAAAATGTAATATTATTTTCAAAAGCTTTTTTAGTCTGATGCTTTGATTCATTTTAAACAGACAGTTCAACAAAAGGATACCCAAAAAATATAATTTTATCATTTAAATATTGAATTGTTCTCTAAGATCCCATTTTCAATAAAATGGTGGTCTTACCTTGACTTGAAGATGAAGTCCATTTGCCTATCCCTCTGGACAAAAATCTCTATTACTTTTTTGTAAAAGTCCTCCTTATCTTCTTGTAGTTTCAAAAGTCGAATCATAAATTATAAAAGTAGGGTAGACATGTGGATATTATCCGGCTGAACAAAACGTGCATTTATCTAACAGGTACGTTTCCCACAGATCTCATTTCGAGCTATTTTCTAAAATCCTATGGAGAAATCTCATTGCTTTTTTGTCGAGGGAACCCATGCGCAGCTTACTTCCGGGTTTTAGGACGCGTCACTGCACCTCTCTCGTCTCCTCTTCACACACCACACATTTCGCGGAACACGTACTTCAACACGTTCTCACTTCCAACCCGTCACATGTTGACGGACGGTCAGGGCCCCTCCCTGTCACACTATTACGCACAGGGTACCCCTTGAGAGTCAGTTTTCAACGGGTAGGGCGTCCCATTGACTTGCATAGAGCTCCCTGAATGTTGGTAATAGACGAGTTGGGATCGCGGCGAAATGCTCTCCGCAGATCCATTCTCACAGCGTTTATCAACCTTTTTCTTACTCAATATCAAGCCACACTTATTGTTTTTACTTCTTTATTTTAATAGAGTAATGTAGGTCTTTGTTGCCGTCAGTTATGGGGAGAGTAGGGGCTCAGAAAACTGAAATCTGTATTGTTTCATCGTTTTTTGTATGTATTTTGTATTCTTTTCTAAACCACACACTGTTATTTCCTCAACAATAACACATAATTATCCTTGTGTTTATTTTTGTTTGATTAATAAACACAAGTTGGAGTCCGTCAGGACCGAGGGTCGGAGCAGCTCATAGTAGTTGCTTTAGAGAATTTTACACCCGGAAGTAAGTATTCTCTCCGCTTCGCTTGACAAACCCCGTGATAGTCCTCAAGCTCTGTGATTGGATGTTTGAGTGTGCGCCGAGGGTTACACCGAGCTTCGAACACATATGTCGAACAGCACTTTGAAATGGGATGGAACCACGGCAGACTGTCCAAAACTGGATTTGAACGGGTCCACCCCGTCCCCCCCTCCCCCACCCCGTCCCCAGAACTACACATGCTGGCTATTGTGTATTTCGCAACATGTTCTATGGCACGTCTCTACTGGGAATTGTAGTTTTAAAAGACGTATTTCCCATAATAAAAAGTTGCCAGTGTTAAACTGTGTACATCCCTGGAGGTTTAGGGGATAGGAAACACTCAAATTTAAAAAATATAATTAATAAATGGGTGAAAATTGCTTGTGTCCATAATGGGCAGCATTAATGTATACCCACATGGCAGCTAAAGTCAGAAGAGCTTTATTTAACAGCTGGTCTTATGTCTGTGACCCCTCCTGTTGTTCATTGATAAGCCTGAAACATGCACTTCTCAAGGTTCAGAGGCAAATTTTGAAAATATGGCAGTAGCCATCGATCATCTTAAGATAAGATATACTTTATTGATCACAAGTTGGAAACATTTGCGTTACATCAGCATGTGTAACAGTTGTAAATATGCAGTGGTGTTTATTTGTAAATCATTTAGTATAATCACACAAATTCTGTGTTTTATATTTAATAATTCTGTGTTCTTTATTTATTGATTGTTCAATACCTGACAAGGCCGGAGATGAAAAACTTGGGTCGCAGGTTCCTCAACAGTGCATTACATCTATCAATATGTGTGTACCTCCACCATTAAACTGTCGTATTCTGCACATTTCCACTGGTGGTCCGTGAGCGCCCCCTAGTGGTCCGTGAGTATATTGGTCAAATATAGCGGGGGGTGTGTGTCTACAGAAGGTCCAGTTGTGGTAGACACGGTTTGCCACTGCTATCCCAACAATAATGTAGCATCTGAACATGGAAAACCACCTTATAGTAAAAATTACAATAAAGTGTGCCATTTTGTCATGAATGGTCCACTCCAATGAACTCACACTCATACTGAGGCCTTGAAACATATTGCTTGTTGTGTAAACAATATTGTGTTGTTTTCTGAAAACAGCACTGAAAGACTGCTCTTGTAAGGCATCCATAGTTTCTTTCTATACGTTATGAAAGATATTAGGTTGCCTCACTTCTATATGATATTAAACACAACACACTGGTTCTCTAAAGGCACTGCTGGGATGTGAACCCAGGATACTGTGTTATCTACCTTTTAACATGATGAAAAAGAATGCAGCTTTGATATGAGTTAACATTGGGAGTAAGGGCACTGTCGCCTAGTGGTTAAAGCGCCTGTCTCCTAAACCGGAGATCCTGGGTTGAAATCCCAGCAGTGCCTCATAGGGTGTGTGATTTGGTTTATGTAGATTGTTTCATTCAAGATAACAGTATGTAACGCTCAAGGTGTATTTTCTACTGAAAAGCAGCTCTATTTGCAACATCGAACCAGGACAAATATTAAGACACGATGGAAGACAAGGAAAATAAACATTTAACAAATTACAATCACTGAAGAGAAACATGCTCAAGACCCTCTAACGCAGGGGTTCCCAACCTTTTTTCCCAAGGGCCCCCCCAAATGACTCCTGTTGGAAGTCGCAACAGCGGTAATTAAAGTTTAAAAGTCTCAAAAATGCTACAACTACTGTCACAAACTGGATGAATGTGAAGTATTTTGTTAAAGGAGGATGAAAGCGTAATTAAGGAGCACTATTGGAGTGACTTTGATGGTTATTGGACTCAGGATTAATTCATTTGGATTCCCGCTGTATGAAGAAATTAAAGGACGGCGCAAGTGGAAACAATTCACAAAGGGATTCAACTGTTTAAAACACATGCTCAAAGTAAGCCAGATTTTGCCGATGTGTTTATGTGAATTCAAAAGTCGTAAATAATCTACAAAATGGAGGAGACCGATCTGATCGGAGCAACTGTGACAAATAATCCAACTGAAACCGGCATGGACAATGACTTTGTTTTAAAATGCGCTTATCCAGAAAAGCCTGGTTTGGACACTTTACGGGCAGAAGAAACATTTCTATTAAAGAAACAATTATACATTTCTGTCTTTTTATGCCTATATTAGCTACTAACTTGAATTTGTATTCAAATTAATTAATCAATTATGTTTTATATTTTATTGTAATGTAGAGACAATTGCGTTGTAATGTAAAAAAAAAAAAAGTCTAAATATGATATTTGGCCTCAAATCATCTGAGGCCTGGCGCGCCCCCCAGGTTGGGAACCACTGCTCTAACGTACATTAAATCTGGGGTTTAACTCTGTATTTACTGTGAAGATTGACTGGTGCACAAAGGACTGCTTTAGTTTGACTTTATTAAAATCGTGGGACCCTGTATCTCCTTTTTGATGGAAACCATTCATATTCACTGTTCAGGACATGGTTTGGGTTTTGACATGATGTTGTTGGCCAGCCTTTTCGATGTTGTTATGATAGGCTGATTCATAGAGTTTCTCACAGGATTGACCCAACCATTCAACCGTGATTGATCTCGTCAGCTGAAGCTTCCCCAAGCATGACCTTTTAATGTTCACTTTCCGTAGATAAAGACCACAGCCAGTTCGTTGCAGACAGAGCAGATGACTTCCTGATCAGAATATCAATGGCAGCTTATGTTGGCCGCCTCTCCAGCTCTATCACCTTTTCTCCTTCAATTTCCACTGCCTCCACTCCCTCCTACGTCTGTAGTCCCCAGAGGGTTCATAATGGGAGGTTGCTCTGCCCAATACTCTCTTTCTGGTTGCATGAAAAGTGGGAACACTGTGTTAAAGCTCGATGGGAGGACGATGTGATATGAACAGGACATAGATGTGTTAAAGAAGAAAATGTCTTGTTTGACAGTCAATTTTACACAAAGTGAGAGAGCATTTTTACACGTAGAGGATGTATTAAATTGCTCTTGTACTTTTCACGGATAACTCTTGACCTCCAGTCACTGCTGGGATTTGAACCCAGGATCTCCTGTTTACAAGACAGGCACTTTAACCCCTAAGCCACAGCACCTGTTATTAACCCTGATTAATACAGTCAATTTATTACCAAGCTACAACCCTGATCTCTGATAAATGAAACCATCTTACAAGTAATGGTCGCATTTATCCTAGATACTTGCGCATTTGCTATCCTTGCTCCGAAATGGTGGAATGAGCTCCCCATTGAAATCAGGACAGCAGAAAGCTTACACATCTTCGGGCGCAGACTAAAAACTCATGTCTTTCGACTCCACTTCGAGCAATAGAATTCCTAACAAAGAATTACTAACAAAGCACTTATATACTAATAAAGGACTGGCTTATCTAAAGGGTAGTACTTGATGTTGAATGTTTTGGCTCTATGAAACCTGATGTACTTATATGATTCTGTTTTCTTCAAGTTTGTACCTCCCTGGTCGAATGCACTTATTGTAAGTCGCTTTGGATAAAAGCGTCAGCTAAATGCAATGTAATGTAATGTCATGTAATTTCCTCTTATAACCACTTGACTCCGGTCCTAATTTGAATTGGCTGCCATTTTAAAGGCACTGCCTGGATATGAATGCAGATCAGTTTTAAGATAAGAACCAAAACAGTATTAAGGTGCTGTGGCTTAGTTGGTCAAAGCGCCTGTCTTGTAAACAGGAGATCCTGCGTTCAAATCCCAGCAATGCCTCACACGGGGTACCACACTCAAAACTTTAAAGCGCAAGTATCTGGATAAAGTTTTGTTTTTTTCTTGGAACATTGCATCTTTCAATTAATTATATGAATGAAGGTTTACTTGGAGATGATCAAACTGGCACTGTCGCCTAGTGGTTAAAGCGCCTGTCTCGTAAACAGGAGATCCTGGGTTCAAATCCCAGCAGTGCCTTATTGGGTTAGTGATAACGGTGATCTACGTTGTTCTAGAAAATACATGCCAAGGCCAAATGTCTTGGTGGAAAAATGTCACATTCCTGAAATCCTAGGAAGTGTTTGGAATCCTGCAAATCCACTGAGACGCTGCTGGGAAATGAACCCATGATTTTATATTAGCTTAATGTTACCATGATGTAAATTAATGCAGCTTTTTGATATGAGTTAAGAACTATGTTACACTGAGGGCACTGTCGCCTAGTGGTTAAACCGCCTGTCTCGTAAACAGGAGATCCTGAATTGAAATCCCAGCAGTGCCTAGTTGTCTGATTTGGTAAAGACCTCCACAATTGTTTCTATGATAGGAAGAAAGCTATACAGTTTGTTGCATCACTTTTTAATACAATAAACATAAGAATGGTTAATTGAAGTGCACAGGTTGTTACCCAGTATGAGGCACTGCTGGGATTTGAACCCAGGATCTCCTGTTTACAAGACAGGCACTTTAACCAACTAAGCCACAGCGCCTCTTTCTTAACCGTATTTTGTTCACATTATATATGCTTCCGTTAGGCAATATTATAAGGAATCATTCTGTAAATGTTCATTGTTATGCGGATGATACTCAACTATATTTATCAATCAAGCCTGATTAAACTAATCATCTAAATAAAATTCAAGACTGCCTCAAGGACTTAAATACGTGGATGACTTTAAACTTTTTGATGTTAAACACGGCCAAAACTAAAGTTATTGTACTCGGCCCAAAGAATCTACAAAAAAATTATCTAAATATATATTAACTATGGATGGCATTCCTTTGGCCTCCAGTGAGACTGTAAGCAATCTTCTTGGTGTTATATTTGATCAGGATTTATCCTTTAATGCCCACATAAAATCAATTTCAAGGACCGCCTTCTTCCATCTACGTAACATTGCAAAAATCAGGCATATCTTGCCTCAAAACGATGCAAAAAAACTTGAGAGCGTTTCAATAAACAGGAATTTGAGAGCATTGCAATAATCAGGAACTTGTGAGCTGCTCCACACCGCCTGTTTGTCCTGTGCCTGGGGCCGGAGCGCTCCGAGGACGGCCTAAGCCAGTCGCTGGCCTGCAACGCCTGCCGAATGATCCCTCGTATTAGGGAAATGAAAAAGTCTCATGTACATTCTGTGGACTTTTACATCGGGTGCCCAATTCGACAGACCAAAATGTACCCTTATCTTTGCCCAGAGTGCACCTAAAACAAGCCGGGGTGATCCACGCATAGGCACCACTGGGGGCTTCCACATGGAAAATAAATTGGGGTCAGACGAGCTTTCCCCTCAGATATAGAAAATATTAAATCTTTGGGGATTGTTTGCGTAATTCATTAGTCCAATTGATGGAATTCACTATGTACAGCCAATTCTCAGTGTATTGGACATGATTTGTACAATGCAGGGACATTTTCAATACAAAAAAAGTCCTCCAATTGGACAGTCTAACATTTGGTTTAAATAGGCAGGAAAATAGTTTCAAATGTTGGAGAAAGTGTATTAAATAGCACTTGACAAGCCAGGTAAGGTGTTTGAATCCTGGGTAAACATTGTTTAAATAGTCTGATACTTCCAGGGCGCATCACATCACTTGACAAGCCAGGAACAGTGTTTCAAACGTCGGAATAGGTGTATTAAATAGTCTGATACTTCCAGGGCGCATCACAGCAATTTACAAGCCAGGAATGGTGTTTGAATCCTGGGTAAAGTACAACAAATTAGTTGGACATTAAGCACTTTAATTTGTACGTTCATGTAGGTGTATTGTACAACAGTGTACAATACAGAGACATATACCATAGTCTGCATGATAGTCAAAGCTGTCACTGTTGCCCCCTGTCGCAGCCTGCGAACCGCCCGAAGCAGGGACACGCGTCTGCTCTCTGACAGGGTGGCGCGCAGCACCCCTGCATCGAGCACCACTCCCAAATACAACACCTGTTGGTGAGGTATGGGGGTGCTCTTTTTCCAATTGATCGCAAAGCCAAATCTCCCTTCGTCTCACCATCGCGCTGCGCTCCCTCGCCTGCAGGGAAGCCCGTGGAGGAGTGCGCTGCGGTGCCTGAGGAAGAGCCAGCGGTAGCATGCGGCTAAGCTGCACCCTCTCGTCCTCTAGGCGGCTGAAGCGCTGGGTGACCCGAAGAGCCCCTCCGTGGACACGGGGGCTCCAAGAAGATCCTCTCGGCCCTTCTTGGATAGGGCGGTGAGTCCTAGCCACACGTGACGCGACGCCACTGTGGCCAAGGACATCACCCGCCCGCTGCGAATGTGTTTATCACTGGTGGACCTGTGTGTGTGACGGCAGCTGTGCCAGATGTGACCTGATTGCCAATTTAAGATGTTTTACAGAAAGGACCCTTTGATATGTATACCAGTGGCAAATGTTCGCTTCATTTGTTGGTTCAAATATAAAAGATTCTCTAATGTTGAGTTCATTTTGTTTTGTTGTCTTAAGGGGAAGCTCCCCAGCTAAAAATGTCTGTGTGATGTCCGTATGACTTTTTGTTGATATTGATAAAGAAAGGTAAAGCATTTTTGGCTTGTGCTTCAAACTTCCAAAAAGGCCAAACACTGGTACAAAGTAATATTGCTAAATTCATCAACAAATGGTCACATCTTTCTGGGTTATATTGGGAACAAACATCTGTATTCAGTGTACGTGGGTCCTGGTTGGATAAAGATAAAGGCTCTTATATGTCACCATAATCATCCAATCACATCAGGTTGTCCATCATGTCTGTGCAGATTCATCCTTTCGTTTCCATCCAATCAGAAAATATATAATTTATACTTGTCAGTGAAAGCCAAATGAAGTACCTTACGTGTAAATGTAACCCTGGCTATAGAAATTCTGTGTTTATTTGTAAAGGACAAAACAGCAATATGAACAATCATACAGCAGTCAGTGTAGCAGAAATGTGAAGTTAAGTATCTAAATGCTATCCTTAAAAAAAACAGCTTATGTGTGTGCTATTATCTGTGACTGCTTCACGTAATCATTTTGGAAATAATTTGCCATTTTAAATATCCATTTTATTGGGATCTGTCCTCAGAAAAAGCTATATATTTTTAAAGGGCACAAGTCATGGCCATTTCTACTGATCATAATTCCATTGTTGAGGTATACTAAACTAGATGTATACTGTGCAATTTTCCAAACTCACATTGGTTTCTCATACAGCATCTCTGTAAAGTATGTGTATTCACCAGTATATTTTTCTGTTTTCTTCAAGTTTGTATTTTGTTGGTCGAACGCACTTATTGTAATTAGGAATTAGGAATTGTTGAATGAATTGTTTTATAACATGACCCTTTTATTTATATTAGGTCTTAAAGTGTTTGCATAAATTAGGGCGTGGTCACACTGAGTGACAGCTCTGTCAAGTGCCTTCTGCTGTTAGCTTCTTGTCTTTCTGCTAGCTGCTCCATGAAGCTACAGGGACTCTGCCTGCTCAGTTCATCCAGGGAACACAACTTGAACGTGTTAGTTTGTTCTTCATGCTTATATCGGACTATTGTTACTCGCTCTGCGGTGCATGAACGCGTTTTTGCATTCAGTGAAATTCATGTAGTACTACTTTATTTAAGTGTTTATGATTTTAATCAGCTACGTAATGAATGTTAAGGCTTGGGTTAACATGTAAGGGAGTGGTAGCTACATCGGTGCTAACGATGCTAATCGTAGCCTCCAAGTTAAAACCATAGGCTGTATATATAAAGGTTAAAACGAAATAGACAAGTGTTAAGCGTTAAGTGGGATAATACTGTAGAACAAACGGCTTCTGTTTGAGGTTGATCAAATAAAGTCATCCTTGTAACTTAGAGAGATATTTTATTATGTATGTAGGAACTGTATGCATCGCTAAGGTTAATTTAAATCCGCTATGCTCGAGTATGTAGATAAGCTAATGTCGAAGTAGTGTATGTGAAATCAACCTCGCAATAAGATGTGTGTATATTACAATTATTAATGTCATATTTCAAGATGATTACAATATGGTTGGTTGAGCTGGAGTTCATTATTGAGCTTACACGTTAACGTCACAGTCATCTGAAGAACAAACCCAAACCTTGTTGTTTTTATTAATTGCATTCCCAAATTGGTATCAAATAAACAGTAAGCATTGGTAACACAACTTCCAAAGTTACAGTAAAATAAAAAGGACCCTGACTCGGACAATACACAATCCAACATGTTCAGCAGAAGAGAATACGTTATATTGTGTGTACACATGGTACTTTACATATATATCTGTTTGTTTAAAGTGTCCAGGTGATGCAGACAGGCTGGACCAGAGAGTGAGAGACAGAAGTGGACTCCTCACAGCAGTGAACTTCAGCACAGGTACTAAAGACTCTTTCTTCATACTGTACAAAGAATCAAGAAAGATATTGGTTTAAATAAATGAAGTATTGACTTTAATACACTGATATACATTCCATTAAACAATACTAAATACTAGATCACCTGCACATCAGTTTAGTTGAGGGTTTTTCCATGCAAAAAGTTACATTTAGATATTTAGCAATATGACTTTGTCAGCTTTCTAATTTAATGTATTGAAGGCAAAGATATTTAACACACAGTGAGAACTGCTACTATTTATCTCTGAATATTGTCTGAAAAAACGTGGTAAAAGTTATTCTTTCAGTGAGACAACAGAGGAAGCTTCTACAGTTGCACTAAGCTTTGATAACAGTTAAATATTATTTTGATAATAAAATATATTTCAATGTTGATGAACTTCATACTGTTCATTCATAATCTGATTGTCTTTGTAGCTCACTGTTGAAATAAAAAAAAACATTACAATTACAAAATAATTATACCTACAGCCCCTAAACACACAAACACACCGCTTTCATAAATAACACACTTGTTCTGCAATAATATGTTTTATGTTTCCTGTACTTTTTGTTAGGAAAGGACATGCCTGAAAGACACGACTCAGCATCTCCTCTCAGTTGCAACACAGGTCGGTTGTAACACCTTCAATATCTCCAATCACAAACAAGCTAGAGTGATGACACTCACTCTGCACATGTACAGTTAGATGGTAAGATCGCTGAGAAAAAAAAGGAGCCACGTTTGAATTTCTCGCGTAAGATATCAGCAAAAGTGTGTTTCTGAGGTAAAATATTAACTAAAATTATATGATGTATTTTTTGGATACTGTCTTGAGTTCAAATGTCTAGGAATCCAAACTAATATTATTAGAATCACTGTTTTGTAAGCTACAAATATAACTAGCTAAATATGGGTCAAGCTAGCAATCAGGCAGGTTCACAGGGGGTGAAAGCAAGACTGGTGGTCCTGGGACGGTTGT
>CALSBZ010038695.1:2942-25591 GCA_943591055.1 Gobionotothen gibberifrons | reverse complement strand
CCCCCCTCCCCCTCCCCCTCCCCGTCCCCAGAACTACACACGCTGGCCAGAGTCATAGGGCCTTTCTCATTTCAGCTAACCCCCCTCCTCGACTCCCCTCCTCGACTCCTATCCTCGATACTTAGTCCCACCCACAGGAGATGCGAGCGGAGGAGCCGAGGAGGGGAACCGAGGAGAGAGGAGGGGAAGCAGCAGGCGGTTAGAGAAATGAGAACTCCTCTCCTCTGAGCGGTCATTTTAAAGAGACGTCCATTAATGATGACAGGAGGCACAGCAGCCCTCTGTCTGATGGACAGATGTGTTCATGACGACTTATATATTTACTTTTAATTCATTCACAGTGGGGTATAATGAGCATAAAGGTCCACCTGCTGCTGAAACATTTCTGAACATTTACAAAGCTCAAGGGATATTAGACAAACACACATGTATTATCAGCTGAGCAAACCAAAAACCTCCACACACAATCATGCCCAGGCTGAGACATATATTGTAGCAAAACAAGGAGCAACAACAACAGGATCTATGGAAGCAAATTCATGCAAAGAAAGAGGGAAAATGTATATCGTGAGGCAAAGTTTTAGGCTAGAAAAATCCCACAAACCTTAATGCAACATTGAATTAAAGCTTTAACTGTAACCCCCAAAAACAACATTAGTAAACCCTGAATAGGAGGCATGTGGCACAGTGGATAGAGCCTTGGTGTTGGCATGTCGTTGTGTCCCTGGGCAAGACTTCACCCCAAATTGCTCCTGTGGGGATTGCCCACAGAATTGAGTAAGTCGCTTTGGATAAAAGCGCCTAACAAGTAACAGGTTGTGGTGACACCATATTGGGGACCATAATTCACCTTGTTTGTGTTGTTGCTACACGGACCCTTTATGGGAAACACCGGTAGCGTTAGCTAGTCATTCCTGCTAGCTTGTCAATGAGAGCAGTTCATGTATTAGCCTCCGAGTGTTTAATGGATAATAAAGTGTGGAAGTCCATTCTTAATACACCGCCTCCGACTCCCTTTTCACGGCACTACACTGGTGACCCTGATTTTTCCGAGAAAGTTTCCGGAAATGTAACGAACATGGCTGAGCGCGATGTTTTCATAAAACTGCCGGAATTCTGGGAGCACGCCGCGGAGGCATGGTTCGCTCACGTGGAGACACACTTTGCCTGCAAGCAAGTCTGCGATGGTGACTTGAGATACTACCATGTGGTGGCGGCGCTGGGAAGCTCCACTTCATCCAGGTTGGTGGGATTTATCGCTGCTCCCCCACTCTATGGCAAATATGAGGTGAGTAAGGCCCTTCTCCTTAAGACATTCAGCTTATCTGCTAAGGAGAGGGCCCGCCAGATTCTGGCCATTCAAGGCCGAGGGGACAGCAAGCCATCTCATCTCATGGAGAGAATGCTAAATCTGCTAGGGGGCGAAGATCCCCGGATTTTATTCACGGAGATTTTCCTGCGTCACTTACCTCCCCGGGTCCAGACGGCGCTGGCCAACACGCCTGTCACGGAGCCCCGTGCCTTGGCTGAGGAAGCGGATCGTTTTTTCCTGGCTACACAACAGCCCGGTGCAGAGACGTTAGCTGCGACGCTCAGCGGCCCATCTACAGTCAAGAAAGCGTGGCGGAGGCCGGACACGGCTGTATCGAGCCGGTGTGGAGACACCGGAGAGTGCTGTTACCACGCACGTTTCGGGACAAGGGCGAAGAAATGCATCGCTCCGTGCAGCTACAAACCCCCGGGAAACGGAGGGGCCGGCACTCAGTAGTGGCCCTGAGCGTCGGCGCCACGGGCAGGCTCCTCTTCGTCTGCGACAGCGTTTCGGGGAGCCTGTTTCTGTGTGACACAGGCGCTCAACAGAGCGTAGTTCCCGCGTCGAGTGAAGACGTCACCCGTGGTGGGCACGGACCGCGATTGACGACAGCTAACGGCGGTCCCATTCGCACGTACGGCGTGAGGCCTATGTGTTTGTGCATCGGTGGACAACGTTTCAGCTGGGATTTTGTGACAGCGGACATTTATTTTCCCCTCCTCGGGGCGGATTCTTTGTGTGCTCATGGACTCTTAGTGGACGTTAAGAATAGGCGTTTGGTGGACGCCTTAACGTTTTCTTCCCTCGTGTGCACACTTGGCAGCGCAGCGTACGACGGGCTGTCGGGCTCGCTGTCGGGGGCGGACATGTTTCTCAGACTGTTGGCCGAGTTTCCAGACCTGTCACTGCCCATCTTATCTGCGCTTACCACTAAGCATGGCGTGGAGCACCACGTTACTACCGAGGGGCCTCCTGTCTACGCCAGGGCCCGGCGGTTGAACCCTTCTAAGCTGGCTGTAGCAAGGGCGGAGTTCGCAACCATGGAGCGTCTGGGCATTGTCCGCCGCTCCGACAGTCCTTGGGCTTCCCCCCTGCACGTCGTCCCCAAACCTAACAGCGACTCAACGACGCCACTACGCCATAGCGCTATCCGGTGCCGCACATTCAGGACTTTTCGGCGCATCTGGCCGGTACGGGGGTGTTTTCCAAAGTGGACCTGGTGCGTAGATACCACCAGGTGCCCATGCACCCCCTGGACATTCCCAAGACAGCAGTGATAACGCCTTTTGGACTTTTTGAGTTCCTGCGGATGCCTTTTGGGCTCAAGAATGCCGCTCAGACGTTCCAGCGCCTGATGGATTCGGTGCTGCGGGACCTGCCGTTTGTGTTTGTCTACCTCGACGACATACTCGTCGCCAGCGCTTCAGTGCAGGAGCACCTGTCCCACCTCCAAGCCCTTTTCACGCGGCTCAGCGAACACGGATTGATCATCAACCCTGCAAAGTGCCAGTTCGGGGTGTCTGACATTGATTTCCTCGGGCACCGCGTCACCAAGGGCGGTGCGACACTGCGAGCTCCTGGGTCTTTGGATGACGTGGCCGTCATACTCTCTGGAAGCTATCATTAGCAGCTAATATGAAAACTCCGTTTTTTACATAAAAATGGAATTATGGATCATCAATAATTTGTTCAAAGTGACAGACACATTAGATTAACCTATGGATTAACCTTCAGCCGCGTTTTTCTCGTTTTAATGCCATTGAACACATTCTTTTGATCAGAATAACAGCAAAAGGTGAGCATATCTCCGTGTTTTGCTACCTAAAGCTACGTTGTGTGATGTCTGTATTTGCTTCCCCTGTCGCGAGTTCTGATCGCTCAGTGATGATACTTATTTCTAGAATCTGTGGAATCTCAGCTTGTTAGCATAAGCTTGTTTGTGCATATCCGATAAGTTTATCGATCGATTTATAGAGTGTTTTAGCATTTTTTCGCTCAGGGTTCATTTAGCAAAAAGTTAGCTTCTTGTGAGACTTGTGAGAAAAATGGTTCATATCATCAGTTAGCTGAGTTTCTTCCCGTTAAATGAGTGTGACACATGAATAGTTTATTACATTTTAAGAAGCCCTGAGACACAGTTTCGTGAGAAAAAAAAACGGGGGGAAAAAGCCCCTAAACAGGTTAAATGGGAATTAAATCATTTGAGTGTTCCCAAAGCCCCAGTGTTCTGCAGTGTGTGTGGGCCTACTGTACTGTTGCACAGTTTATACTGTAGAAACTATGTCCAGGACAAGGTGTTTGGAAGTTTTGGAAGATTCATAGCTAACCACACTGACGATTATGGAGGTATTGATCAGTCTTCTCATAGTTTTAAGCCTCAATTTGTTCTATCATAAAACTTTGGGGTTCACAACATTTCCAGGTTCACTTATCTGACAACTATAGACTATAAGGCATAACAATAAAAAGACCAGTGTGCAAGGAATGCAGGATAATTTAACCATATACTGTACATGTCAAATAAGGCAATATAGAACATAGAAAAATGGTATTTTATATTTTAATAAAAGAGGGTGGTCCTAGGAATTTGAAAACATATTCATCTTTAAACACTAAGCACTGTTATAGGTTCAAGGTTCAAGGTTCTTTATTTTGTCATACGAACATAGCTACAGTGTAGTTGTGCCGATGAAAATCTTAGGTCACAGGCTTCTCCAACAGTGCAACACAATAACACAGATAAACAGAAAAATATAGTGCAAGTAAATAGTAAATACAAAAAGAAAAATAGTTTAAAAAAGTGAAATAGTGAAATAGTGCAATAAGAGTCTATATGCAAGTTATTGGAATGATATATTAGAGAAATATAAGCCCTGTTGTTTATAACTACGATGACAACTAGAATATACACTGTGAGAAACGTACCGTGAAAATCACAGTATGTAACTGGCAGCAATTGTCAAGTTACTTACTGTAAAATGAATTACAGTAAGTAACTTGTCAATTGCTGCCAGTTAAATACTAAATTATTATTACCTTGCTTTTGTCTATTTTGATTCCTCGGTGTTGCGTTTTTAAGGTGCAATGCCAAGACACATTCTTTGTATAAATCAGCACCACATTTGTAGTTCTTCCGGTTTGCAAAGACATAGGGTCTTACAAATATATATCTACTAAGTATATAAAATATCTAGTATAGCCAAACTAGTAATTACACTGCATCAAGATTATGAAAAAAAAAATGAAAAAAAATGTTGGTTTATTTAAGATATTTTAGATATTTTAGCTATTCTAGAAATGGGGTTTTTCGGTTGGTTATTTTTTTGGTTACTGTGATCTTCTACAGTACATTATTGGTTACTGTGAATATGTACAGTACATTGTTGGTTACTGTGATTATCTACAGTGCATTGTTGGTTACTGTGATCTTCTACAGTACATTGTTGGTTACTGTGATCTTCTACAGTAGGGACGTTACTACTGATATTTTTAAAGTAACTCCAGAGGTACTGTAATTTTTGGTTAGAAACACGGTATTATACTCTAAAATAGTATACAGTAATTTACTGTGCACAAACACTATAAATAACTGTGGATTTCACAGCCATTTTTTACAGTGTAGTCAGCAAAAATATCATAACAGGACTTTCCTTGATTGATGGATTTTATTTATGAATATAGAAGAAAGTGTAAATAGTTATTTCCATCATGGTCCTTGATGTTATAGATAAAGAGGAAGACAATCACACCTAACATGCACAAAATCCCTGATATAAAATCAACCAAAAAACAAGAACATCCTATAAATGAATAACAACATCAGGATGCAATATTATCACTCCTGTCTCTCTATCTGTAATATGTAATACTTTAATGGCATTGTGACAGGGATAAGCAGCACGAGCAGATGGTTTTAGTGGGACAGAACACTGCTCAGCAGCTTGGTGACAAAGTTCAAATCCAAGCAGACCACCACCTGTAAAAAAAGTTGGTTAATGGTTGTGTGACAAACCTTGTGAGTAGCAGGTGAAACAAATGGCAATGGGTCCAGGAGGATGTTAGGTGAAAAGGGTCAAAGTTGGTCATAAATAACATGTAATAGAAAAAAATATTGCAACAGCGGTGTATAAATAATAAAGGTCATGTTAAAGTGACATGGATGAGAAAACTGTGTTGTGTAAATCATAGGGAAGTGAAGATCGGTTTACAGCAGCTGATAAGAGTTAAACGCCTAGTGGTGCAGGGGGAACCATCACTCTCCTTTAGTTTGGAATGTGAACCTCTAAAGAAAAAAACACACATACCCAGTGTGTATAACAGGTGTTACAAATCAGAATCCACATGGCATCAATGTGAACCTTTACCTAGAGGTCAATCGAGGTCATTGGTGGTGGTGGAGGGACTTCTGCAAAAGTACAATACCACAGTAATACTCCATTAAAAGTAGAAGTGCATTAGAAATGTAAACTTAAGTTCAAGTATAAAACTAATGCACCAAAATTAACATATAGTATCACAGATAAAATATTTCACAATTGGCCACATGAGACGCTTCTCTTGGTAAACTATATTACTGGATGATTTTTGGATCATTTTGAAGTATAATTAATGTAACCTGTATTTATGTTAGCGATTCTTAAGGTGGACCTAATTTCAACTACCTCATAAACTCTTGGTTGTGAAATCTGGGACAAAAGATCATATTTCGTAAACTGCTCGTATGGTTTGTATTTTAATTGAAATTGTAATTTAAAAAGTAACTACACGTTAATAAATGTAGTGTAGAGGTGTAATATTTAACTGTTGAATGTAGGGAAGACAAAGTCAAAAGGAAGTACCTCAGAAATGCACCTAATACTTTATTAATTGCAGTACTTAAGGAATCTATTGGCAGTAAATGGCAACCCGACTCCGGATAAGCGGTAGAAGATGGATGGAATATAATGTTAATAACAATGTTTTCATTATTGTCACCTGAAAGCAAGAATAGATGTGTTTTTGTTACCTTAGAATGGGCCCTTTTTATATAAGGGTAACAGGCTGCATTGAACTGGAAGAGCAGGTAAAGGTTGGAAGACTATGGGATTTTATTTACCAAAATAATGTACATTGTTTTAGGATGGGTAACAAAATCATTAAAGGTGAAACAAAAGGTTAATATATAAGATATAAAGAAATAGACCTTAGTTATTTTTTAAGTGAGTAGTTTTTTAAGTAATATTGAATTTTGTATTTCAGAGTTATTTAATATTTGACTTGTATGAGTATATTTATGTTATCAAAATATTTGGTGCAAATAACAACAATTTTTGTCTGAAATATAATTGTTTTATTCTATCATGACTTTTGACTCGCACATTAACTCAAGCAATTACTATTTTTCCTTATGATTACAAATGTGTTTTCTTTATATTATGAATACATTATTATGCATTATCTAGGAATGATGATTCTCAAAATCAGGAAATTAAATCCTAAATTGTCCTACAAAACATTGAATGGTAGCGAAATACACTAGGGTGTCATCTTAAATTCACGTTACACAAATAGGCCTAGTGCATAGATTTTATAGCATTTATTTGTATTTATTCACTTCAACACAAATATCCATGAGATGTTGGATTGACAAATGAGTTTATCCCCATGATGAAGCCTGTGACAGGGAGTCATCACTGGGAGTGAATTTCTCTAATCAGAACTCTGTGGGTCTGTTGGATGTAAATAGGAAAGGGAATGTGAGAGGACCAAACAAGGAAAGGAGACAAGGACGCCCCCCGACAGTGTTGGTTCGCGGCCCGCTGTATTTCTTCGACTCCATTCACCTCCATTCACACAGTAAATAAAAGCATGGAGGCTCTGACTCTCGGGATCTAATACCGAACAGCGGGGGGTAAGACACTGCCGCATGCGCTCTCCCTTTCACCAAAACACACAGGAAGGAAGCAGGAAAGCGACGAACGCTTTGCCACTTGGATTTAACCTATTTTCCGTGGAAGAGAGGACTGTAGTCGGACACAGGAGCGGGGCAGCCCGCCGCGCTGAGCATGAAGCGGGCGGCTGTAGTGGCCAGGCACAATGGCCTCGTCTCTCCGCTGGGGAACAACAACTCCTCGAGCATCGTCTCCCCGCATCAGCAGAGAGCCGCTAATATCTCCGCTTCTGCCGACAGTTGTGCCGGCGTTGGGATGGACGGCCTGCTGGATTTCTCCAAAGGCCCCACCGTGAAAACGGAGCTGGTGTGTAAATGGATTGACCGAACTTCTTCGAGACAGAGGCTGGGGCGGACGGCGACATCCGTCTGCGAGCAAACTTTCAGCTCCATGCACGAGCTGGTGGACCACGTCACCACCGAGCATGTAGCAGCGGGGCTCGAGACCCTCAGTCATGTCTGCATGTGGGACGAGTGTCTGCGCGGCGGGAAGGCGTTCAAAGCCAAATACAAACTCATCAACCACATTCGCGTGCACACTGGGGAGAAGCCTTTTTCATGCGCATTTCCCAACTGCGGCAAGATGTTCGCACGCTCAGAGAACCTCAAGATCCACACGCGCACGCACACTGGTAGGGGTTCATGTTTGTGTGACTGCACACAGCGCTGTGATTCATAAAGTCATTATGGTCTGTACATCCGTGACACCCGTTCAGACAGCAGCCCCCCGACACACACAGAGAACACAGAGGCGAACAGAGACTGTTCCCAGTCTGATAGGAATCCCCTCCATGTTTACGTAGGCACAGTTCAGTACCATTTCCACATCCGGCCTTCACTGCTTCCTTATCTCCTTAAGGAATCACTGCAGCTCAGGAGTCATGCAAGGTGACAGGAAGCAGGACAAAGCAGCTGGATTTTAAACCAGGGGGGTGTGCAGAGTGAAATTGATTCCATGCACACTGCAGAATTGTGGCTATATTTATCATTTTAATTCCAAGTCTGCATAGAAACAGTTTACAGGAGTTTTATTTATTTTTTACAAATACCCATAATCATACCCTATTTTGGACAATTTGTGCAGAATTATGTAAACTTTTCAGTTTCAAAAGAGAATCACAGTTTTTGTCAGAGCGTGCACATCCTTTGTGTATGAGTTATACGCTGCAAGGTTGTGGTTTTAGAAAAAATAGAGGAATCACATGTTGTTTTGATAGAGTGTAAGGGAAGAGTGTTCATTCCAGCAATGAACAGCCTAGACAGTGACACAGTGATCATATTCTCAGGGTGTAAAACTCTCAGGCAACCAGGACACCTCAACAGAATAAATGTATTAGCAATCTAATAACTGCAATTTAACACTTTATTAATTATTTCAAGAACCCAACAGATCAGTCATATTTGCAGATGCCTTTCTCACTGGAGATGAATAATACATGCTAGACACGATGTGAACCTACCCTCATGTTAGTAAGGTATAAACAGCATACGTTAAATCAACACCTTTATGAAACGCCACACATGAACTGATATTAAAACGGTCAGTGAGGTAGGATTCATGCAGAGCTGTTAGACAGCAATAGCTTTATTTAGGTGGATCCAATGAACAGCCAATAAAGTGTGTGTTTAGGTAAATGTGTTTTTTCAATGTCAATTTGGTAATGAATTAATGCAGTGTTTAAATTGCTTTTAAAAAACGCTTATTATTCAATTACATTTTCCAAAAACAACCCCAACCATACAAACAAAATACTGTACAATACTGGCATAGTGTGCATTACATAACTGAACATGCACATATGTGGTGTGAGGCTATAAATGAGACATTACATGGGAATATAGAAACACTACTGAGACAGTCGACAGCTAAATAGAAAAAGGGACCACCTAGACAAAGAGAAGTACAAATAATAAGTATTCTAATAAATCAAATATATCCCAAAGATTTAAAGGCCCGGACCCACAAATATAATTATTAAAATATTTGTTTAATGATTGATGTAAACCTTTTATTGGCTAGCTTGAATGCAGTTCAATGTTTGTGCTTCTGGCAACTGTAAAAATGATGAAATATAATATCATCATTTTGCAATCCCCAAGCAAACCTATTTATCAAAACCTTTTTTCAAAGAAAGATGCAAGTAGCGTGTTTCAGTGTTTCATGTATTCTTAAAAACATATTGCAAGTTCTTTTGGCAGTTTGTCAAATCTTAACGTCATTTGTAGGAAAATACTTTAGGGAACAGCACAGCTATTGTGCATTTTTTAATGACTCGAAACCTGTTAATCATAATGCGTCCATTAAATGGTGTCACGAATTAACAGCAAGTATTTTTTTAATAAATATGATTAACAAAAACGAACTACAATAAGTTTGCTTCTCGATAATGGAGGAACCAGAGGAGAACAATCCTATCTGTCTAAAGAGAAGTCTGTGCACTTTCTGAAATGCAACCTGTGAAACACGTGGCGCACACACATGCACTGTTACAGCCAATGCTATTTCTAAAAGCCAAAACACATTGCACTGCTGAAAACCTGGAGGCTGAAAAAAGAAGCTATATGCGGTGTTACTGCTTAGGTTTAACCCTGATTATTATTAATATGGTTATTATAAGGCTGGGTCAAACTATCTGTTGGCAGTAGAAAGCAGAGATTTGATAAATAATGTATTTCATGTATTGTTCAGAACTTTAAAATAACAGTGTCCGTATTGGTACTGTAAATGTCTAATAGACGATGCATCCCTATTACATAACAACAAAGTGCATATGAACAGCAACATAAAACCTTTTCATTTCCTCCCTCCTTTAAGGTCAGGAATACACTTGCCTCTCACCTCTTTGAAGATATACCATTGCATTTATATTTGAACATGAGCCAGCTTTTCATGCATGAGAATATTCTAACATAAACACTCAGTTTGCCTTTTAAAGTCTATGGTATTTTCTGTCAATCTCATACAGTACAAGGCCTACACACATACGTCAAGACTGCACCACTTTATACCATGGGCACTAAAGTAATTCATCAGTTAAATGAAAATACACTCAGGGTCATAAACTAGGTGGTAGAGGTGTCGCTTCAGCTGTAAACAACCCCCCCCCCCCTTAGTGGTGTGATAATGGTGTGTGTGATGTTTGTGTTGCAGGTGAGAAGCCATTCCAGTGTGAGTTTTGCGAGCGACGATTCGCCAACAGCAGCGACAGGAAGAAGCACTCCCAGGTCCACACGGCCTCCAAGCCCTACGACTGCAAGGCCCTGGGCTGCACCAAGTCCTACACCCACCCCAGCTCCCTGCGCAAACACATGAAGGTCCACGTGAAGTCGTCCCCTACCTCTGACCCCCAGGACATGTACGACTCCATCTCTCATCACCTCCAACAACCTCATCAGGCTCTCCTGGAGCCCCTCGACCTTAAAATCAACCGCCACTCCCCCTCCCATGCCAATTTTCACACTCATTTCCCTCTTGTGGCCAAACACGAGTTGGATCTCAGCCCAGCCAGCGACGTTGACAGTAAGCTGCTGCTGCGGAGCTCGTCTCCCATGGCGATGCCTCTGGATCTGTCTCTGTCGGGCCTGAAGAGTCAGCTGGCCCAGAGGCAGCAGAGTGGGAGGACCCCCCGCAGGAGCCAGCGCTCCGTGAACCCCGCCTTACCTCAGCTTTCTAACATTAAGGAGTGGTACGTGTGTACCAGGAGTTCAGTACCTCACTTCCCTCTACTCCACCCTGACCACATCAAATCAGAACCTATTGATGACGAGGAGTATGTCACGTAGGGTAGAGGGGCCGGTGAGTTTGGATTTGAAGAACATGTACTGTCAGACCCAGGTCAGGCCAGAGGAAGCTCTGTGGGATCAAAGGTTCTGTACATTTCAGGACCAGCAGCTGTATGGTTCAACATGAGGGCCCAGAGTAAGCTGTGATCAGAGAGAGAACTTTTTAACTGTCTCTAAAACAAAACTCAGCTCGGCCATCATCACTATCTGTGGACCAAAATCAATGGCGGCTCTAATGTTGCCAGAAATCTATCGTCATGGTTATCAAACTAAATGTTTGACAAGAACTGCGAGTTGTCCATCAGTGTTAGCTAGCTAACCTGAACTAACTAAATGGGAGGACTGTGTACAAATGGACCAGGGGATGCTGGGTACTGCTCTGCTGGCTGTTGAAGGATAGGTGTGTTCATGATGAGGGAGACAGATCATTGACCAATTTATCTGAGAGCTTCACCTGGATAAAGAATTGTCAAGGGCTACATCGACACTGATGGAAAGCGCTTATTGTTAGCTTACGATAGCTCTGTACACATGGTAACACGGCAGGTCCCAAACAGCAGGCGTACAGGGTGGAGCTGAGTGTTAGGCATCAGTGAGTTTTGAACAAACTAGTCCGTCAGATAGTTACACAAATTGATGAAAGCAGCTTTTATCTTCTGTCAGAAACAGGTTTCATATGCTGTTGTGTGATCCAGAAAGCTCTTTGTTTGAAGCAAACAGGCCTTAACTTACCAAACATTGGTAATAACAAAAGTATTTAATGTGATGACTAACCCGACCCAGTAGCCAGCAGTGAAGCTGCAGTTTGAAGACAATAGAAGTGAACCTCAGTGGACCTCTCTGTTGGTTAGGCCCCTGCCCTGTTTACACTCCATGCACCATTTAGTCAAGACCCCAAGGTTTGCAAAATGACCATGTACACATATTCCTTTAACATGTGTATTAAGTGAAAAACATGTAGTATTTCCCTGTGATGCAGCCATAAAAGGTGGATCTTGGGTTTGAAAGCAGAGCATCAATGAATCTGGGAACCAAGCAGAATGTAATGTATGAGATTGTGGTACAGCTTGGAAAAAACCCGTCATCCATTTGAAGCAACTGCATTGAGATCACTTTAAATGGTTGATAAGTGACTTTTACTAATGTACATTATCCATCCACTAGTAAGTCATTTCAGGCTGGATTTGGACCTGGGATAGGAGAGCTACCTGACACAGATAGTTTAAGTTAGTTTGGAAAAATGTTTTTAACGTTCATCTTTGGTTTCTATTCCAAGTCAGTTTGGATAACGTTGGGGTTTGTTTAAATCCTTATAATCACCCGTTTCCCAAGTGAGTAACTTGATGTGTACATTATTATTACTGATAGGACTGATGGACAAAACTGCAAATAACACCCAAGTTGAATAAAACAGAATTTCCCTTTAAATGATTTGAGAATGTAATTTTCAGTTTGACTACTGACAAAACTATTGAGCTAATCTGAAGTGCACGACAGAATTGTGTAATTGAAGTTTCAGCAATAATCTGTAGATATGAGCAAACAACTACCCAGTTAGGGCGTTATTCACATGATCTTCAGAGTGGAGCGGTGGTTTGCACCGTCACCTCACAGGCAGGACTTCCTGGATCTGAGTGGAGTGTTCTCCCACAATCCACACACACAAGTCAAATTCATTTGAAACTGAATTACCTGAAGATTTAGTTGGAAATGAAGGTGATAGGAAATTACTACTGCCTCTTCCGTTGTGATTATTAACAAGGCTCATCAGATTTGAAGAGAACAAAGGCTAAAGTTACGTTTTAGGTCAAGAGATTAACATGGAATGTCATTTTAATACATAACATAAACTCAGTTCAGTCTAACCCGCCCTTCACTGCTTCCTTGTTCCCTTGAGGAATCACTGCAGCTCAGGGGTCATGCAAGGTGACAGGAAGCAGGACAAAGCAGCTGGATTTTGAACCTGGGTGTCCAGAATTAAATTGATTGTGATGGACACAATCAAATTATCATTTTATTTCCCATTCTGCATAGAACTCCATTCAACCTAATCTGCATGTCAGTACACTGTGGGAGGAAGTTGGATAAAAAGCCACACTGATGGGAGAACATGCAAACTCCTAACAGAACCTGACGCTGTGAGTGCTAACCACTGCACCTCTGGAAATATTACTTCTGACAATGATAAAAGCCCACTTACTGGCTCAGCTTTCATCTATGACCATGAGATGTTCTGAAAAAAGCTATTAATGGTCCAGGGAATAAGATGTATTCACCACTAGCTGAACTGCTGAGGTGATGTTTGTGCTCACGAGACAAATGCTTTCTTCTAACCACAAGCCAACTAAATCAATCCTGGTGCTAAGTCTAATTATTAATTGACTTCAGGGATGAATCTGAAATCTACTGCCCAACAAGCTGATTGTAAGTTAGCATAGGCCGGTACCCATATAAGGACCCATCTCCACTCTGCTAACAGTACTGATGCAGGCAGAGAGAGTCAGCAGTGAGTCACAGAAACGAGCAGTCAAGAGATACAAGACAAGTATAATGGATTCAAGGACTCTGTCACAAACAAACTGAACGTGTAGTACATAAGTTAACAAGTATATTTATTTGTCTGTTTTTTTAAATTATTATTAAACGTAGCCCGCGTTACTGATTGGAGGCACTAGCAAGTTTCTGGTTACTTACTAACGGTGAGTAAAGTTGCATTTTTCATGCAGGTCCACTGGTTTACAGCAAGAGTCACATGCAGTCCTCACAAAGCAATACAAAAAAAATCTATAATGACTTTCTCATTTAGTTGTTTTTCTCATGCACATGAAAAAATGTAATTTGTTAAATAAAACATTTAAATCTTGATACCTTCGCAGTCTTTTTTCAAACACACATGTAGCAGGTAACAATATTTTACAAATGGGGTTGTGACAATAGAGATAACGTTTTTTTGTTTGACTACACAATGTGTTTGTCATTTATAACTCAACAACAAACCGCTAGAAAACGTTACGCTCAACACTACATGTTTCCATAGTAACACATTGACACTGACTGACTGTTTCTGTGTTAAGTTTAAAGGTAAAACATTAGAGAAAAGGCTGGTGTTTAACCAAACCTAATGGTGAAACATGTCCTTAGAGTTCGCTAAAATTGCCTGTTTTGGTAGTATTGTTATCTTTGTGGCTTATCTTAGGTGTGTAGAGTAGCAAACATATACGCCACATTAATGGGGGCATATTCTGCTCCTTTTCAGGTTCATATTCATATTTAGTGTCTCTACTGTGACGTGTCTCCAAGCTTTAATGTTCAAAAAGCTCTTTATTTTTCTCATACTGCCTGTGCTGCAGCACCTCTTTTCACACTCTGTCTGAAACCAGAGCCCAGTCTGCTCTGATTGGTTAGCTGGCCGGCTCTGTTGTGATTGGTTAGCTGGCCGGCTCTGTTGTGGTCAACCACTTATTGATGTTCCGCCCCTTAGCCTATAACGTACAATGTGTTTGAAGCACAAGCCAATAGAAGTGCAAGTGTTGAACACAGGGATTTTAGTCTTTGCAGACCATTTAGGCCTACATGCACAAAAACCGATAGAACACACTGCAGGAGAGGGAACACCCCATAAAGCATAATAGGGCCCATTTGAAACATGATAGTGAATTATTAAGTGTTAGTGTATTTTATTGTATTATTTAAATATGGCGTATACAACAACAAAATAGCACATGACCTTCTCATGCTTACTGTCTGAAAGGAATCTGTTGTGGCAGCTGTCTCTAACTAATTATTTTTTATCAAGTAGGCTACTGAGGAAGAATGATTTACACAGAACAGCTGACCTGAGCCAAAGGTTTGTATATTAAGTGTACCAGGGAGAGTTGTTTGTATTGCAATACGAGTCTACATTTAAGGAGAGACAGAGCTGACAGTTTTACAATATATTTGTTACATTGGAGCATCAAAGTGTGTCACCAATAGGTGTTATTACAGTTATGCTCTGGTTCTGTCTTCAGCCCCAGACCTTTACTGGTTCAATACACTTAAGCTTCACAGCCCTTCAAAACCCTCCAAGTTTTTTTCAGATTTGGTAAAAAGATACAGTTTGTCGGGATACACAATCCTCAAAAGCAGTGGTTCTCAACAAGGGAGCCAGGAACCCCAGGGTTCCTTGAGGGAGTTCAAGGGGGTCCTTGGAAAACAGGACACATTTTATTCTCAATGTTTAATTCAATATTAAGTGAGTCCAATGTGATTAAGAGTCATGATGAGAGTATCTATTTTTTTATCACAGGTTTCACTTTATCAAACTACAATTCTGGTCTTAATCATTTATAAGAACAATCTTTATTTTATTTTAGTCTGTGACCTAATGTATTGAAGAATATCTCCTTGACACAGACATGTTTAGAACAACTGCTCTAAAAGATAAGCAAGTTAAGCTATTCAGTAGGAAATACAGTTGGAATTGACCAGTTACAGACCTTGACCATTGGAGGACAATTTAGACATCAACACTTTTGAAAAAATGAACCTTTTATTTTATTCTTTTTTGTTATGTATTTAGGAAAAACAGATCATAAACCATCAAAAAAAGTGATTTGTCCAGCTAAGGCATCAAATGTACAGTTTTTATTAGATGTTTTATTTGTTGTGTGCCGTGCTTTTTGCAACCCTGTTACAAATACTCATTAAGCAGAAAAAAGTATTTTCAAAAATATTCTTCAATACAATTGTTTACTATTAAGTAAAGAAAGTCACATCTACATTAAATACTCATGTCGTTTTTGGATAAAACTGGTTTAATTATTTTAATAGAAAATGATAGTAACAGGGTTGTGTAAAGTAACAGGGTTGAATGGCAACATTACTTTTGATTGTAGATCATGACAGAAATGAGACAAATAAATACTCAGGACCACAGAAATGTTGTTTGATAATATTTTATATATTTTTTCCAATGAAGAATCAACCCTGTTATTATTATATATTATACTTATAGTAACAGGGTTGCAAGTAAGAGGGTTGCAAATCAATGCTAATTTTGGCTTTTATCTCAGGAATTAATGCTAACTGCACAATGTAATGCTATTGTCAAGGAATGGACTCACTTAGATATATAACTAAAGAAAGATACATTTAAAATTTGTAAAATTTGTTTTAGTCTCATAATTTGAGTAACAGGGTTGCGTTTGTATGAGTGCCACACTCCTTCAAGAGTGACAAGATTGGAAATATAAAAAATAAAAGAGAGGACTTACTTTTGTTCTACCCATGGTAGTAGCACATGGCTTGCTGATGTCCTTTCCACTGTGTCATGTGACAAACAGTTTTTTCACTTCCTATGCCAAGCTAAAAAGGTTTCAGTAACAGGGTTGAGCGCATGTTGTGGGACACACTTTCATTGCAAAATTACTGTTAATTATTTAAAACAAATTGATTTTACCATTACAACAGAAATATATCAATAGAATAATACCAAAGAAAGTAAATTAAAACCCTATTTTAAATGTTATATTTAGGGATGGGTATCGTTAAGGTTTTAACGGTGTCACAATTGAACTGAAGACCAAAGTGCAACACACGGGAAACCAGGGAATGTCGGTAACCAGCTTTATTGTAAGCAAAAGACTGGTAGTATACAACACGGCAGATAGAAGGCAAGATGGGAGTCGCAGGTACCAACCGGTCAGGGAGCAGGCAAGGCAGAATAATCCGAGTACAGGCAGGGTCAGGAAACAGACGAGACAGGATGGTCTGGGACAGGCAGGGTCGAAACCGGGAGAGCAATCTGGCGGTAATACGGGAAAGACTGGCATAATGCAAAGTACGATCTGGCCCTGATGTGAAAGTGAAGCGAGCCTAAATACTAAATGGCCTGATGGGTGTAACAGAGTGAGAGAGATACAGGGTGTGGCTACCAGGTGACTCAGGAAGGTGAGTGCAGAAAATAGGTGAGAATGAAAGCAGAACTGTGACAAACGGTACTACTACTTTTATCGATACCGCTTATCGGTCCGGTCCTTTAACGGTACTCTTATCGGTTCTTTTGGTGAAAAAAATAAGGTAAACTAACTTTGTGAACAAAACTAACAATGCTTTTTATTTAAATAAATACATAATATTTCACATCAAAAGAAAGAACAACGTTTTAACAAATCATATTAAATAATCTGATGACAGAACTGTAAACAGAATAGCTGAAACTAACAAAATAAATAACTAACTCAGTTCCCTCTAATCATTAACCCATGTTTGTATCATTGAGTTAACTCCGTGTGTTGCTGCTAGCATACATAACACCTGACGTGGAAACGTTACTCGTGGATGGGGGGGCTACAGAGCTACTAGAAAGACAGTCGAACCCGGTGCATTTCTCCGTCTGAATGTGGTGCACTTTTGCTAAATGTTTAGACAAATTGCTCGTGTTACCGCCCTTACATGCTAAACTCTTATTGCACTTTAGGCAACGAGCATCGAGACGGGTAAAGTTTAACCACACCTCGGAGCGCGTTCTCTTCGCCATCTCCTCCGTGTGTGTGTTACGAACTCAGGCACTTAGGAGGTAGGACCCAAATGCACGACCCGGGAGCCAGAGATAAAGTATTTGTAAGACACTTTATTATTCCAAAAAACAGCAAAATGAACAACAAAAATAGTCACCATCAAATCTCTAGCTGAGATGACAAAAATAGAGAGCCAAAAAATGAAAGCGCTCACGTAGTGAGGAGACAAAACTTTCAAGAATACAAAGAGCATAACCTGACCATGACAAGAGACAAGGAGCATAGACGTTACCATGACCAGAGACAAGACGAACTGACACTGAACACTGGGAGACAGGGGTATTTAAACACAGACACAGGTGGAAACAATCAGGGGCGGGGCTGACACTGATTAGCACAGGAGACACACAAGGAGTGACAGGTGAAAACAATCAGGAATTAGACACACCAGGGAAACTAACGACAGAGAGTAAACACAGGGGAAAAGACCAGACAATATACAGGGAGGAAAACATGACAAGGAGAACAGAAAACACCCATTACAAGACATACAAAACTAAAAACATGACATAACACAAGAATCATGACAGAGGGCTTTTCTCATTTCATCAAATCCCCTCCTCGATTCCTCGGTCCTCCGATAGTGACCCGGAAATGAATTTCAGCGCGCCATGTTGAAGGACATCTCATTTCTCTAAATGCACTTCGAGCACCGAGGATCGAGCGTCGAGGAGGCTCTCTGGAGGAGCTATAACCGAGGATACACTGATGGGTCCTCCACGGTCCTCCACGCAAGCCCGCCTTAACCTGCCATCAGGCCCTGGGGCTGATGGTTTTGTAGGCCCCCTATTTAAACAACAAATCAAAGTCATTTATAGCCTCGGCAGGCTCTGTGATCGCACGCTCTACACGCGCCTGGTCCTCTCCTCCAGATGAGTGACGTATCGGGCCTCCCTCATGTATTTGTCCGGTTACCGTTGGCTCCCCACTACGTAGCAAGTCCTCCTCGTCATCTCCATCTCCTCCATAATGTCCCTCCTGTCTGTTTTTCCTCTCCCGCTACTCCATCGCTATCAGATGGCCTACTTGGCTCCGAGGCCCCGCGACCGGCACCGCTGCCGCTCGGTACAGAACTAATCTGTCCTCCCTCCTCATCCTGGCCTACAGGTTTAAAATAACCTGTAAGCTTCGGCATTTTTTGTAATAGCTGCTTGTCTCGAAACTCCTTTTCCCTCAACAATTTACTTTTCCGAGCGCCACTCTCAAACTTTTTCTTCTCCGACATTTTCTCCTAAACAACCTTCATCTGTCACTCAATCACTCGCAATTTGAAAAAGTCACATGTGAGAACATATTCTCATTCTGATTGGCTGTTAAGTGGTGCCCATGCACTGACTGTTACTGGATTACTGGTCTGGGGGATGCTCACGAGTGTGTGTGTACGTGTGTGTGTGTGTGTGTGTGTGTGTGTGTGTGTGTGTGTACGTGTATTTGTGCGTTTGTGCATATTGTGTTTGTTTCCCGGAGAAAACACTCACGAGAAACACCGGCTGTTGTTATTCCTGCTGTGACGTCAAGTTACTCCGTTCTCTGCTTGTAATTATGCCGTTACAAGCTTCAAAGCTGTATTTATCATCTGAATTTGCCGAAACAAGTTTAATATTCTGAAAGCCAAGACTTTGATTATTTGAAATCAGATGAAAACAAACTGTAACGGACCCTGCCGTGTTATCTATGATTACTATACGCCTTACATTCATAATTTCAGCCGGGGGTGCGGCGCTGTGGAACAGCAGAGTGGCGAGGGAGAGCTCTCTTCTTCCCTTTACAAGCTTCAAACATGCATTTATCGTGTGATTTTGGAAATGAAAGTTGCATATTCTGAAAGCCAAGACTTTGTTTATTTAAAATTTAAAAAAACACCCGAAATAAAAAAATTAGAATCTTTTTTTTAATTTTTTTTATTGGCTCATGATAGGCCCCCGATCTCCGTAGGCCCCTGGGCTTCAGCCCAGGTAAGCCCGTGCATTAAGGCGGCCCTGCCTCCACGGCTCCTTCGTGGATGCATTTCCGGGAACAGAGATGTTTCAGAGAGTCGTGACGCACGGCCGCACTTATCTCAGCCAATCACAGCTCTGCATGCATCCCCTGGATATTATTTGATTAACTGCTTTCATCGCGTAGCGATGTTTACAGTGAGAACAGCTGTGAGGTCCGTGCAGAAAGCAGAGCAGTGTGTAAAATATATATCACTCAGTGTAACAGGCCTACTCTCTTTATTTGCTGTAGTTTTTAGTAGATATCTACAAGCAAAGAGTCGATATTTTTCTAAAACCATTTAGTGCTTCACATAATAAAATACACAACGGCTGTAGCCTGATTATGCTTTAGGAGCTGTAGGTGTGTGTGGTACAGTGTGTGCGTAGATGCAGCGGACAGACAGGTCTCTGCTTACTTGTAATACTTGTAAATACAACTTTTGGCCCGTAATTTATTTTCCTCATTGTAGCGACCAGAGGGGGGGGGGGGGGATATATCCAGTCTCTGATAGTGTTACGTTATTATGAGAGTGCTCTGTTTGATTCGGAAATTGTATATTGTGGTGACCACGTATTTATACACTGGTACATAATTCAGACATGGAACTACAATAGAGGTATTGTTTCCGCACGGACATATATGTTGTGTTTACTATATGTTGTGTGCACCTCCTTCCTCTCTCTCTTCTCTTCCCGGGCTGCGACCCGAAGACACGTTCGTTGCCGCTGCTCAATAAAGCTCACTCTTGCACCTTTGATGCACCGCCTCTGACTCCATATTCCTCGGCACCACAATATATTTATATAAATATATACAATATATATAAGTGTGTGTGTGTGTGTGTGTGTGTGTGTGTGTGTGTGTCCGCAGCTGTAGCCTGTAGCGTGCATTCTGGAATGTCAGGAATGTTTGCGACGGAGAAGAATGAGGAAGTGGAAACGGAGGAGCTGAGAGCAGCGGAACAAATCATTATACCCCACTGTGAATGAATTAAAAGTAAATATATTTTCGTCATGAACACATCTGTCCATCAGACAGAGGGCTGCTGTGCCTCCTGTCATCATTAATGGACGTCTCTTTAAAATGACCGCTCAGAGGAGAGGAGTTCTCATTTCTCTAACCGCCTGCTGCTTCCCCTCCTCTCTCCTCGGTTCCCCTCCTCGGCTCCTCCGCTCGCATCTCCTGTGGGCGGGACTAAGTATCGAGGATAGGAGTCGAGGAGGGGAGTCGAGGAGGGGAGTTAGAGAAATGAGAAAGGCCCACGGAGCACAGGGGAAGACAAGACTAAATACACAGAAGGGTAATCACAGGACAAGACACAGCTGGGCAGGGGAGGCAGAAACACAATAGAGGCTTCTCAATTCTTAAATTTCCCCTCCTCGACTCCTATCCTCGAGACTTAGTCCCGCCCACAGGAGATGCGAGCAGAGGAGCCGAGGAGGGGAGCCGAGGAGAGAGGAGGGGAAGCAGCAGGCGGTTAGAGAAATGAGAACTCCTCTCCTCTGAGCGGTCATTTTAAAGAGACGTCCATTAATGATGACAGGAGGCACAGCAGCCCTCTGTCTGATGGACAGATGTGTTCATGACGACTTATATATTTACTTTGATTCATTCACAGTGCGGTATAATGAGACAATAACAGGCTACAGATGCGGACAGACACACACAAATATATTTATATAAATATATACCATTTAAAGTAAAGTATGAGAGCACTCTCATAATAACGTAACACAATCAGAGACTGGATATATCCCCCCCCCATACTTGCCAACCCTCCCGATTTTCTGCCCTCTCCCGGTTTCCTCCCGTGGTCATACGATTTCTGACAAAATCAGATTTACTCAGGACTGTTTCCACTCGGACTTTAATACAGCTACACCATTGTTTGGTTTCCATGGTAACACGTCTCTTTACTAGCGGGCGCAACTGAAAGTCTCAGAGGGTGAGGAAGATTGTCACAGAAAACAGAACAATAATCAACAATTCTACCCTCTGCTCACTCCTTTCCTGTCAAATACAGGTCCACCGTCCAGCCCACACATATGCTCCATCAAGGATGGTGCTTCAGGCCGCAAGGCAGTGCACACTTACAACTACAATAAGCATGTTAATGTTATACAGCTCCGGTGATCCAAATGGAATTGAAATTACGGGCCAAAAGTTGTATTTACAAGTATCAAAAGTAAGCAGAGGACACAACCCAGTCTCACAAAAAAACGTGTAATAACTACGTTGGTCCACAACATAGGGCGTAGTATTTCTACAAAAACGCCTCTGAAATTGTAAGATCCCTACGTTTTTGTTCACCATTCATTCCAATGGCTGGCGTCTATGTCACGTGATCTTCACATTTCTCCCTGCAGAAAAAAAAAACATGGCCGAACTTCGTTTTATTTTCGGTGTAAAATGCCTATTTTAAGGTTAGTTTGGCCATTAAAATGCGTTTTGATGTCATTTGATGCGAGAAATATGAGTTGTTATTTCAGAATGTGTGCAGTGGATGTACATGATCTTTAGTTTGCTAGTTATTACGAAGATTACTTCAGGAAATTGTGTCTATACAACGTTTTCATTGTTACCAAGGTGGTTGCTAGGGACGCTGCTATCGATATTATTTCTGTTATGTTGTGTAACTGTTGTTATCTGTATTGTTACCCCCTTCCCCGTCAACTGGAGGCTCGCCTACATGGGACGTTGAAATCTCGCGGGACAAAGAAGCCCGCAGCCTTGAGAGCGAGGCGAGGCGAGGCGCCGCAGTTGCTCTCCACGGGTTGCGGAAGCGAAATGCTTGATGGGAAACGTCTCGCTGGTATCTCGAGCTGAGCGCTCATTGGTGGTTTTTACCACGTGCTGCTGATGAAACTCTCCAATTGGCTCGGCAAAAGTTTGTTGTTGTTTTGTGTCAGTTTTACGTCGCCCCTTCCATTAACATTTTTCATCATTGTTCCACAATGTTTATCATCATGAAATTAATATCTACATATGTATACTATACTTGCACTGCTTACCGTTTTCATACTTTATATATCTTAGCATATTCATACACACTGTTCATACTGCTCACAGGCTGCTGTGTATATCT
>CALSBZ010038694.1:7586-17863 GCA_943591055.1 Gobionotothen gibberifrons | reverse complement strand
TTGATCATATTTGATTATAACTAACTTTCGTTTTAAGTATTCACTTGGTATGGAGATCTCAACACTAACCTTCAGCTTTACACTTCTCTACACATGCTATTCCTGGTGTCGATATAAGAGGGAGTTGCACAAAGTTGTGAAACAATTAAATGTTGTTGTTGTTGCCACTTATGTTCATGTGTTATGATACATGCAACCTTTGTACTGTCTTTATTGATGTGTCTCTTACTTAAAGTGTTTTTCACTCTACGCATGTCCTCTAAAATGTACAGTACTCGAACAATTCACTATTTTCCACCACTGATGTTAACTTAGTGCTGTGTTTGCAGATTTTTCTCTTACTTTAAGTGTTTTTCACGCTACACAGGTCCTTTAAAGTGTTCTTAAGTACAGTACTTGAGAAAATGCATGTTGATTTCCACCACTGATGTTAACTTTGTGCTGTGTTTGTTGATGTGTTTCTTACTTAAAGTGTTTTTTTAAAGTGTAAAGCCTTACAAAAAAACAAAAGTAATTGAGTCCATGTTGAGAGTCCACGCTTGGCTCAGATCCACCAACGATCAGTAAATTCTCACCTTAATTAAATGCAGACGACCCGCTAAATCTGTTTAAGCGATCCCGAAGGATTTGGGTATCAGTAATGAGATGTGGCCCTACCTAAGTGTGAGAATGGCAGTTGTGCGATCTTACCTTTCAAGCAGGAGAGGAGAGCGCATATTTATTTTCAGTTGTCCCAATCCAAAGGGTGGGATCAGTGTATTTGAAGAGAAATTGGTCCACACTTGTACAGGGTTTTTACCTTCTCTCGTTACAACATGACAATCAGACAGAATATTTCATGCTGTGGTCAATTACTAATGCCAAATTCAGTTATGATATTAAAATCTCCCGACAGAATTTATGAGGCATCTCCTCATAAAAGGTTGGTGATAAAAAACATTTCATTCAACAAACCAATTCTAATACACACCTAGGTCCAGCATGAATTCAGAGGACCATCCTCATAGGTGGCTGGGTTACAATCATTCAACACACAATTCATCATCATTCAACACATACATTTGTTCAGCATTCAACAAAGAAATTCGAGAAATATTTACCAAGTTTGAGAGAACCTTACCAAGGATAAACCCAGCTCTCGGGAGAGAGCTTTACCAGGGGAAAAATACCCTCTCTCGAGTTTGCTCCCTCTCAGCCAGTGTCAATGTGTTATGCTCAAAACAGGACAGAAAAACCTAAAGACACCTCCTCCATACCCATATTTGTGGAAACTTGGCATGGCCTCTGATGTGCAGGACGGGACATGTCCAGACCTATTCTATGCCTATGGCATAACCAATTGCCCCTTGCGGGATTAATAAAGTTGTTGATTGATTGATTGATTGATTGATTGATTAAACACATTTCATCGAGGGTTATACAAGAATATATTTGATTATATTAAATTATGACTAACTTTTGTTTTAATTATTCAACTTAATATGGAGATCTCAACAGTTGATTTCCACCACTGATATTAACTTTGTGTTGGCAGATTTTGCTCTTAATTCAAGTGTTTTCTTTTCCACACAGTACGATATTGTGGGGCACTCAGGCGACGGGTACGACATCGAGCTGGTCAGAGCGGATAAAGTCCCCAAAAACAACAAAGAGAGACTCAAAGTCCTAAAGGTACAGATTCATATCAGTCTGTTACTGTACACCTGTTATTCTCTCACACACACAAACATTTGGTATTGTTGCATTTATTTCCTTTTTTCCCTAGTTAACTGGAGCATTTCCACAGTTGTTGTTGTTGTTGTTGTTGTTTCCTCTGATATATAGATCTTTCAAATGTTTTGAATTTTTGTTTGTAACTTTATTGAACTGACCCTCAAATATACATTTTCAAATCAGCCCATGAGTAGCTGTTCTGCTTTTTCCCTTATTAACCGCAAGATAGCCTTAGAACATTGGGTTTTTTATGCATACGTTTAAATTTTCCTCTGATTTATAGCCATTCTGACAGTTATAGTTATATTTGTTGAATAACCCTCTAAGTACATTCCTCACAGTAGTTTGAAGCCTCTGGTACTCCATTTCATAGCCAAACGTCTCCACCTGTGATGCCTACATGATTTCTAAATCCTTCTCTTTCTCTCTCTGCAGACGATGCACGCTCACTCTCAGTTCTGCATGAGTGGAGACTTCACTCTGGAGGGAACAGACGCCAGCATCAAGGAGTTAGTGAAGGAGGAGGCAGACGAGCACTTTGTGGTCGTGCTCAGCGACGCAAACCTGGAGCGATACGGCATCCGGCCCGAAAGATTCGCTCAAGTCCTGACCTCCGACCCCCAGGTCAACGCCTTCGCCATCTTCATCGGATCCCTCGGAGATCAGGCCGAAAGGTGAGGAGGGGGGAAGAGGAGATGAGGTTGTGGGTAAAGTAGAGGGTGAAAATTAGGAAGGCTAATGAAGAAGTATGAAGAATTAGTGATCGGGTAAAAAGCCAAATAAGATGATGATTACAGCAATAGGAAGACAAGAGAGAGGAGAGGGGGAAAGAGGTGAAGAAATGAAAGAAGAAGAAGAAAGGTGAGGAAGGGGAGACAGGGTTGGTGGACTTAGGTAGAGGGTGAAAATAAGTTAAAGGCAAGTTTACTGTAATAGCATGTGTCAAAAAACAAAAAAAAGCATTGATAGATAAAATAGCCAAGAGAATACAAATTAAATAAAATTGATAAAACACAATAATACGCAGGTTGTTAAACAACATCGTTATGAGGAAATGCAAGTCTGCGTCCAAATGGTTGGAAGATAAGGAGGAAGGACAATCAATACTGTATATAGTCAATGTGAGGTAAAGTGTGTCGCCAATAATACTCAATCAGAACAGTAACGAAAGACAGTTAAATACTTATTTACATAAATGATTACCAAACCGTTTGAGACCCACTACTTAGACTAAAGTGAACTATCTAAACCCTCAGAGAGTCCTTTACCTCACTGAGCTGTAGCTATCAGCCTCTCAGTCTGACAGGAAAGGACTCTCCCTCCACCTCTTTAATAACAGCGCCTTATATCCGGGTGCTAGTGGAGCACGCTCGTGAACTGTTAGCGCCGGAGCCTCGCAGCGTGGAAACTGTGGCGCGCATACTTTTACAACTAAAGACACAGCTACACAAAAAATGCAGCATGTGTACGGCTCATGTGTACGGCTCATGTGTACGGCTCTGAGAATCTGCCTTGGTACAAAGTAGCAGTGAAAACATGGTACGGAGTTTCATTGATTTGGGCATTCTCACGATAAGCAAGTGGAATGGATTTGATAATGAAGCACTGACACAGCGCTCTCTACAAAGAGTGGCGAGTGGATAGACCGATGCACGGAATTTCCGCATAGTAAAAGTGGGGGGGTCTAAACTAATCATTTTAAAAGGTGGGGGGGACTTGTCCCACCCTCATATAATGGCTGCGACGCCCATGCTATCTAGTACCAATCCACCCATCAAACAAGCTCTAGTCCGTCTTTTTTTTTTGTCTTTTGAAACTATTCTGTTGCCAGTTTCTGTTTTTAACCTCCCATCTTTTTTCTTTTTTTTGTTTCCATTCAGACTCCAGAAGACCCTTCCAGCGGGCAGATCCTTCGTTGCCATGGACACCAAACAGATCCCCCAAATCTTGCAGCAGATCTTCACGTCTACGATGCTGTCCAGTGCCTGAGACTGACTTCTTATCTCACACAATAAAAAAAAAACTCAAAATCATATCTGCAAGCACGGAGAAACTTGTCAGATTTAAAACCACTTTCTGTATCAGATCATTTAATTTTATCTGAGCTGTATCAGAGCTGAAGACTCGCCTTTTAAGCGATTTTTTTATTATCTTACAGATGGCCTTCAGCAGAATCTAAGTGTTAGCGTGACAGAGTATAATGTTTAGCAGGGAATAGTTAAACTTCCCACAGATCTGTGTTTTACTGTATTTCTGCTCTCTGACATCATGCTGTGCAGTCATTCATGTCAGTGGTTCCTCACAGCCTCGTGCATCAATACTGTGTCAGATTCCCCTCCGGTTGAAATACTCTGTCACGCCTCACTATGTTGGTCTCATCAATGTTGTGATCAATAGAACAGCCTGTCTAACTATCAGCCTGCATTGATCCTCTCTGAGTTTTTATTAACACACTTTGACCCTATTTGTTGGAAGGAACTAAAGTAAAAAGCTGACTGTAGATATTATTCCTAAGTCATGTTTGCAGTTCTTCATGATTGAGAATGTACTGTATGCATTTAGTGTGATCATCTAGATTTAGAATTATTTTAGCCTTATTTAATTGTATATTTGTATAACTTATACATTATGTAATGTATACACTTTTAATAAATCATGTTAACATTGCTCCGTTGATTCTCCATATGAGTGCTATTGCCTGATTGATACTCATAATAGAAATGGGTCATTGAAGGTGCATTGATTTATATATTTAGTTTAGGCAAGTTATTTTGATATATTTCATATTTGACGTTAGTAAATAGTTGATCTGTCTGCATGTGAGGCTCACAAAGTTGCGTCATTGTTTGTTGTGTGATTAAGCCAACATGAAATATGTTGCATTTAAGGGAATTGGGTCTGTAAAGTCCTTAAAAAGTCCTTGATTTTGATGAGTAATAGGATGTGTGAACGCTAATTAATATCTGGGTTTAGTCCGTGGGGGACTGCTTAAATGCGTGTACCCTAACCCGCCCCTCAGCATTCACACCAACAGTGTTTCAGGGCCGGCCCGGAGCTAGAGCTTGAAAAGCACCGGGTTTTCCTGTTCACACCGCAGCCGAGCAGCCTCTTAGCTCCGGAATCCGGTTCATTTCGAGCACCAACATACGTCACGCTTACGTCGAGGCGGGGGCAGAGACAGGATCTACTCCTGAACAACAACAGAACGTCCGCGTTTTATCCAGTTTGTACAACGACGGAGAAACTTAACAAGAGTTTCAGAGTTTCAGTGTTTCTGCCATAGACTGTATATATAAAGGTTTCTGCTCATGGTGAAGCAACGTGTCTGCGTGTTAAGGTGGAACCTGAGCATTCACGTTGATCACCTCTCATTATAACTAATTATAAATCTATAAAACTATAAATATTAAACTTTACTTCACGTGTTCATTTGAGAACAGCTGTTACATACCTGGGTGAAGGTTACAGTTCATTTAAATGAAAGATACAACGTTACTCCACACTCATGGTTTAGTCCACCTTAAGAAATAAGACGGATCTCGGAAGCAGTTGTGTTTTAAAAAACCTTTATTGACACGAGTACACTTGTTTATAAGAATATGGTCACCACAGAAATGACTCCACAAAAGCTGCAGATAGAGCCATAAGAAATGAATGCAACTGATTTCATCCGCGCGGTTTGGCTTTATGAAGCAGGCACGCAAATGGTAACGTCATGACGCAAACGATGACGCAATGACGCATTACCAGTGGACTCTGGGCTGTGTGAAAAGAGCTAGAGCTAAACCGAAGAACCGGTTCTGAACCTGAAAAGCTCGAACACGGAGCTTGAACCGGAGTTTCGTTGGTGTGAATGAGGTATTATTGGCACCACCACCCCCCTTCTGGGCTGGAGGTTCAAACACTTTTTTCACCCTCCTCTGGCTTATAATAATAATAATAATAATAATGGGTTTCATTTATAAAGCACTTCATATTTGATTTCAAATCCCGAAGTGCTACAAGCAGTGGGCATGGACAGTATAAAAACAATACACAACACGGTAGAATTAAAAACAAACAATAACAAATAAAATAAAAGGGTGGTAATAAATAAAAGGTCTAGGTAAAGGCTCTATTAAATAGATGGGTTTTGAGGCCTTTTTTGAAGGCCTCCACGGTCTGTGGTGCTCTCATGTGGTCGGGGAGAGCGTTCCACAGACTGGGGGCAGCCGAGCAGAAGGCCCGGTCTCCCATAGTACGGAGCTTAGTCCTGGGGGGTTTGAGGATGTTGGAGTTGCTGGAGCGGGTGGTCCGCAGGGAGGTGTGGGGGGTGAGGAGTTCCTTGAGGTAGGGTGGGGCAGTTCCATGGATGCACTGGTGAGTGAGGACGGAGACCTTGAATTCGATCCTCAGTTCCACGGGGAGCCAGTGTAGTGCTTTAAGGATGGGGGTGATGTGATCGTATTTGCGCACCCTCATCAGGATCCTAGCAGTGCTGTTCTGAATGTACTGGAGCTTCTGGATGCTTTTGTTAGGGATCCCGATGAGGAGTGCATTGCAGTAGTCCAGCCTGGAGGAGACAAAGGCGTGGACTAGCTTTTCGGCGTCAGACAGAGTGAGTGTGGGGCGGAGTTTGGCGATGTTCCTGAGGTGATAGAAGGAGTTCTTGCACAGCTGTTTAATGTGGGCCTCAAAGGTCAGATGGGCATCCATTTTTACACCCAGGTTGGTGACTGTGGAGGAGAGGGTAATGTCCTGGCCGGAGAAGGTGATGGTGGTGATGGTGGATGACCGAACCCTTACACCTCCTCCACCAACACTTGAGCGCTCCTCACAGGGTTCAGCACCAAGGAGAGTGCCTCCCCGTTGCTGATGGAAAGTGGCACTTTATCTGCCCCTGGGAACCTTCAAGGTTATATTTAATATTTATATTTAATTATAACAATGTTTTTATTTTAACAAAAACAGTATACAGAGTATACATAACAAAAACAGTATACACGGTATACATACTCCCAATGTTTAGGGGGGGCCCGGGGACCATATTAGGGGTCTAATTTGTACCGTGCACCAGGGCAAACAGGTTGAGTCCACAGCCCCTGCCCTCTCCTCAGGAGTGTCACTGTCAGGCTCACTGTCTTCAGTCCCCTCCTCTGAATCAGAGCCGTCAACCGGCCCCGACTTCATTGGCCTCTTTCCCTCCCGCTTCCGCTTCCGCTGCTGCTCCCGCTCCAATGACCCATCAGGTTGCTCATGCTCTGAAGAAGAGGTATCATTGGGCTCTTGTCTGCTGCTCTCAGCTCCTGAGCCCTCTTCGGAGGTATCCCCATCTGACGGCCTCCTCATTGTCTATATCCAATGATGTAACCATTCCAATGATGGGGTTAGTCTCACGGAGGTCATGGAGCAACTGCAGTGCCACACTATGCTTCAGCCTTGCCAGGACCTGATGTGCCTCATATTGGGAGAACTCAGGGTGGTCATGAGTTACAGGACGGTCCAGTCTCTTCCCAGCATACTAACACCCTGCGATGGGACAGGGTTTAGTCCGAACATTTATCCTGCCACTGGCCATTTTCAGGAGGATGCCCCTCTCCTCCAAGTTCCGGACGACATCCTTACTAAAACAGACACAATGAATTTGATTAAAATGCTGTTCTATTTCTCCGTTTATATGCGTTAGCGTGACCGATGATTGCAACACTGGGTCCGATGCTTCAATTCATGGTGCACGGACTAAGGGAGGACTTGGGGTGCCACCGGGTTGGATGGTCCCACCTCCGCACCAACGCGGGGCTGGTGAAGGCAACATTGGGTCTGATGCATCAATTCATGGTGCCCGACCATGAGAGGGTTTGGGGTGCCCCGGAACCAGGCAGCACCCCAGCAGGAAGCGGGTTTTATGGTCAAAGGAGGAAAGAGTGATAGAACCGGAGTAAAGCAAAGAAAGTCTCCGACAATAGTGACTTGTGAGGCGGCCAGAGAGTCTGTCATCACTCAGTCCTATCCTCCAGGTAACGTGGTGGCCAGAACTGGGTGAAACAGACCAAAAAGTAAAAAAAATAACTTTAAATTCATCCATGAAAAAATGCATGAAAATGAAAAAATGTGTCCAAAAATAGTGTCTTGTGAGGCCGCCAGAGACCCCTGTCATCTCTCGGTCCTATCCTCCAGGTGTACACATTCACTCTGTGGTTCATAATTGGCAAAATCACTTTTATTAGAACCAGGGTGGGGGGTCTGGAGCCCTCAATATTAGTCCGTTTTAGGTGCATGGTGAGGCGGCAGAGTTCCGTGTCAACTCCCCTTACATTCCCTAGGGACAGTTTGTACACATCGAATACATTTACTACAGGTCGAAGTCCGCCAGGTGTACAGACATGCGGACATGTTTGTCCATAAAGTGTACAGAATATATAATAATGTGTCACAAAAGTGTGTCCATGCGGTGGCATGGACACAATTTTGTGCATTAAAGGGCGTGTGATAGACAGAGACCAGTAAATACATTCCAGGGTGATAAGATGACATTTATAGCCGGAAATAGTCTTCCAAACAGGGGTATATTATTTGCAAAGGTCGCAGGCATTGTTTAAATTAATTTATAGGGGGGAAAAGTGCAGGGAGAAGCCTGAAAATGCCTCTCCAGGACCCCGGAGAGCTCCCAGGTGCTGTAAGACAGCCATGGTGATAAGATAAGATTTATACCCGAAAATAGGATGCTAAACAGGGATAAATTAGTGGCAAAAGTTTAGGTCAAACAGGTTATTTCACACCTGCAGGAAAAGGACCGTTAAAACCACCTCTCTGTGGCCGTTAAAAGTGCCCCAAAGGACGGCCTAAGTAGCTCCAGCATGTCTCACTCACATGGGCAAACAGGTTATTTCACACCTCCAGGAAAAGGACCGTTAAAACCACCTGTCTGTGGCCGTTTTCAGAGCCCCAAAGGACGGCCTAATGACCTCCTGCAACAGTGGGACTTCCATAACCTTGCACACCGTGAGTCCCCGGGCCCCCGGACTTAAGCACTCCCCCACGGACTAAACCCAGAGGATCACACCCTCATAACGCGGGTAGAGTTCCCTGTCAACTCCCCTCACATTCCTCCAGAGTCAAAAAAAGTCAGTTAACTTTTGTGAGAACCAGGGAAAAGGGGTGAAAATGAGAAAATGTATCCGAGAATAGTGCCTCATAATGATGGTAGAGTCCCCTGTCGACTCCCCTCACCTTCCTCCAGAGTCACATTTGGAAACTTAAAGTTTTTTGACAACCAGGCAAAATGGGTGAAAATGAGAAAATGTATCCGAGAATAGTGCCTCATAATGATGGTAGAGTCCCCTCAAACTCCCCTTGCATTCCTCCAGAGACCAGTTTTGAAAACTTAAAGAACCAGGCCGGGGGGTCTCCAGGCATCATATATATCCGAGACAGAGTGCACTTGGAGCGGATACATTCATCCAGGACATCAGAGTGCCTTCAAAAACCGGGTTTCCGAAATCGTGCAGACAGTAGTCTGAATTTTATTTATTTATTTTTCGACGGAGTAGGGGGAAAAAATTATTCCGCTCTCCGTCAAAAAATTGTGGAAAAGGGTCCGGGCGTCGGCCGGAAGCGCCAAAGGGTTGAGATTTTTCGAGCCCCTTCTCCGTTGGCACTTTTTTTGAACATTTTTTAAAACTTATTTTTTGATTATTTTAAGATATAATTAACCGTTTTCTTCACTTTTTTCTTCTTTCCACGGGTGGGGGCGCATTGCAGGCCGCCTATGAGCTCCCAAATTCGGCCTTGAACCTCCAGGATTTGTGAGCTGAGCTCCATAAACTGACAAAATCACCCAGAAAGGTCACTTTTCTAGCCCAAAAATATATAGTACAAATACATTTAAATAGTAAAAAGTACAATTGTGCTCCGAATTACCCGGAATCTGATTTATATAGCCCCATGATAGTGATTGAAAATCATCTTCATGGAAAAAAGTGTTAAAATGCCTGATTACCCATCAGAGACCCAAGGACCCACAGACCCAGGGCACACCACCCCCCTCTATTACCCAGGGCACTTGACAGCACTTTAGAACCCAGGAATAGTGCTTGAATCATGGGTAAATCAGTGTTAAAAGTCAGTTAAACTGTTTTAATTTGAGCGTCCATTTCACCTGTATAAAGTCAATGTGACGTGGACAGATTTCTGTCCATTTCACCTGTATAAAGTCAATGCGAAATGGACGGAAAGAGAAAAACAGCAGAATCACTGCTGTGTGCAAGGTCTCACACTCACAGACACCCAGGGTGATGCACGTGGCTTCTGTACCCAGGAATAGTGCTTGAATCATGGGTAAATGAGTGTTAAAAGTCAGTTGAACTGTTTTAATTTGAGGGAAGAGAAAAACAGCAGAATCACTGCTGTGTGCAAGGTCTCACACTCACAAACACCCAGGGTGATGCACGTGGCTTCTGTACCCAGGAATAGTGCTTGAATCATGGGTAAATGAGTGTTAAAAGCACTCTGATTATTTCACATTGCAAGACACCCAGGGTGGATGAGACAACATTTAGACCCAGGAATAGGCTCCGAAGCATGGG
>CALSBZ010038692.1:0-13568 GCA_943591055.1 Gobionotothen gibberifrons | reverse complement strand
CTCTCTCAAGTCTCCTCTCGAGTTACCTCTCGAGTCCCCTCTCGAGTTGTTTCCCCCTCTGTCGTTAGTTTCCCTGGTGTGTCTAATTTCCTGATTGTTTTCACCTGTCACTCCTTGTGTGTCTCCTGTGCTCATCAGCGTCAGCCTCGCCCCTGATTGTTTCCACCTGTGTCTTGTTACCCTGTGTTTAAATACCCCTGTCTCCCAGTGTTCAGTGTCAGTTCGTCTTGTCTCTGGTCATGGTAACGTCTATGCTCCTTGTCTCTTGTCATGGTCAGGTTATGCTCTTTGTATTCTTGAAAGTTTTGTCTCCTCACTACGTGAGCGCTTTCATTTTTTGGCTCTCTATTTTTGTCATCTCAGCTAGAGATTTGATGGTGACTATTTTTGTTGTTCATTTTGCTGTTTTTTGGAATAATAAAGTGTCTTATACCTCATTCACACCAACGGTGTTTCAGGGCCGGCCCGGAGCTAGAGCTTGAAAAGCACCGGGTTTTCCTCTTCATACCGCAGCTGAGCAGCCTCTTAGCTCCGGAATCCGGTTCATTTCGAGCACCAAAAAATTGCCCGGCCAGAGCAAAAGCACCACATACGTCACGCTTACGTCGAGGCGGGGGAAGAGACAGGATCTACTCCTGAACAACAACAGAAAGTCCGCGTTTTATCCAGTTTGTACACAACGACGGAGAAACTTAACAAGAGTTTCAGTGTTTCTGCCATAGACTGTATATATAAAGGTTTCTGCTCATGGTGAAGCAACGTGTCTGCCTATTAAGGTGGAACCTGAGCATTCACGTTGATCACCTCTCATTATAACTAATTATAAATCTATAAAACTATAAATATTAAACTTTACTTCACGTGTTCATTTGAGAACAGCTGTTACATACTTGGGTGAAGGTTACAGTTCATTTAAATGAAAGATACAACGTTACTCCACACTCATGGTTTAGTCCACCTTAAGAAATAAGACCGATCTCGGAAGCAGTTGTGTTTTAAAAAAAACTTTATTGACACGAGTACACTTGTTTATAAGAATATAGTCACCACAGAAATGACTCCGCAAAAGCTGCAGATAGAGCCATAAGAAATTAATGCAACTGATTTCATCCGCGCGGTTTGGCTTTATGAAGCAGGCACGCAAATGGTAACGTCATGACGCAAACAATGACGCAATGACGCATTACCAGTGGACTCTGGGCTGTGTGAAAAGAGCTAGAGCTAAACCGAAGAACCGGTTCTGAACCTGAAAAGCTCTAACACGGAGCTTGAACCGGAGTTGCGTTGGTGTGAATGAGGTATTAGAAATACTTTATCTCTGGCTCCCGGGTCGTGCATTTGGGTCCTACCTCCTAAGTGCCTGAGTTCGTAACATATTCCCCTTACTGTCGATTGATTTGAAAGTGATATCTGCACTACTCATCGACTAAAAAACACCAGATTATCCTTGTTAATTACACAACATTGATTGGTTTAAATTGTGTGCAATGCTTTTGTATTTTTCCCCTTCGATTCGGAGAAACAAATATATTTCCGGAGTTTAGGATGGCAGAAGACACTACACTACCCAGAATCCCCAGCTATCGTTTAGGACTACACCATGTCCTCTGTTTGACAAACCCCGTGATTAGTTCTCAAGCTCTGTGATTGGTTGACCTCCAACTGCATTCCATATGAAAAAAAACGTTTCGTAAAAGATAAAATCATACTTTATTCAGCAGTGCTTGCTTTACTATTTGAAATTCATCACATGAATGCATTGTAATAAATGGTTCGGCTGCATTAAATATTACACATCTGTCGTAGTTCTTTATTTATCTACAGAAATCGGGCTCAGAATAGACCGGAAACTATTCTTTTACCGTTCAGTTTTAATTTCACAATAAAGTTAGTAGTAATATTTTGTTTTGATATTATTGTTTTTTATTAACTACTAGACCATTGGGTCATGTTAAGACCATCTTTTCTGTGTTGCTGTGTCCATCGCTTTTGTGTTACAAATATCAAAACAATAACTAAATATATCCGTCGTAAACTAAACCAGAAACAGCAGTATATTTTATTTTGTTAACACTGTAAACTTGACAGGTTTTCAACCCAAACCACCTACTGGTTAAAGCACGTTATTACACGTTTAGAGTAATGCAATGCAGGTAGATTGTGTTGCTTTTTAATTACTGTTTAAAATGCCTTTTTCTTAATGTATTTCATTTCTGAAATACATTAATGTACATAAATGTATTTCTTCAACAAGAAGACCCCTTAGGTCACAGGCTCCTCCAACAGTGCAACACAATAAAACAGATACACAGAAGAAATAGTGCAAGTAAATTCAAAAAGAAAAATAGTAAAAAGTTAAATAGTGCAATACGAGTCTACAAGTGATTGGAATAAGATATATTAGACTAATCATTTCTAAGTAGCAGCCAGATTAATGTTATGGATGTTGTTTCAAAGTTCAGGTGTTTAATAGTCTTCTGGCCTGTGGGATGAAGCTGTCCCTGAGTCTGGTGGTTTTAGTCCATGAAATGCCAGACGGCAGCAGACAGAACAGTTTGTGGCTGGGGTGATGGGGGTCTTTTATAATCCTGAGGGCTTTCTTTAAGGTTAACCTGGTATTTTTACTACATTTATTTTAGTTACTTTACAGATTTGGATTAATGATGTGAAATATAAACAACCCTTAAATCAGACTTTAGTTACACCTGAGTAAAATTCAGTGAAGGTGATTGTCAAGTGCCAACAATCAGGCGAGATATTTGGTAGTGGGTGCTTGAGAAGACAAAAAATGTATCTGCAGATCCCTATTCTCTACTAATAGTTAATCAAAGACTGTATATAATGACTATTTTGCACATCCCTTTCAAGATTTCAAGATGTTCTAAGGTTTATTGACATATCATAGTATACACAACTACGGTGTATTTGTATTTATTTATAGAAGGACCATGCATACAAAAACATTAATCTCAGCAAAGAGAAGAGATGCAATATGCCAGATTATAACTAATAGCTCATTTCCATCTGTGGTCCTCAGGCAGGTTCATAACAATCAATAAACAAATAATGACATTGCATGATCTCTATCAGTCAAACCATTTTAATACCTGATTTAAGTACAGCTCAATAAATTAATACATAGTACACTTGAAATACACTTACATGATCTGCTTAAACAAGTGCTTAAACATAGCAATGTTAACTATGTTTAAGCACTTATTTTAACTGATATTATACATGTAGTATACTCTTATAAGATGTATGTAGATAGTATAAGAAATGTGCACAATATGACAGTTTAATGGTGGAGGTATACACACATATTGATGTGTATAATGTCAATAAACCTTAGAAAATCTTGAAATCTTGAAAGGGATGTGCAAAATAGTCATTATATACAGTCTTTAATTAACTATTAGTAGATAATAACGAGTAATGAATATACTTTATAGGGATTCTATTAATATCTAATAATGAAAATAATAAAAATGCAATAACGCGCTTTAACCACTAGGTGCCCGTCTATCAACTGTGCACCGTTATGGTGTAAATACAGTCAATCTATCAATTGGATCAAATATAAAAGTCAGCCGAATTATTGTTGATACTGCAAGGAGGCGTATTGTGTGAAAATAAATGTAAGATGTTGTTTAACTGCTGATATATTTAGGATCCATGTCACGTTTTCAGTTTGGCGGCATTTCCTCATGTTTGTCTCTACAAAGCCCTCATGTTTCTCATCAGGGCTCTATAAATATACAACTACGGCAGATATTTCATATTTAATGCAGCCGAACCGTGTATTACAAGGCCGTTATGTGAAGACTTTCCAAGAGAAAAGCAAGCACACTCGGAATAATGTATTATTTTATTTTTAAAATATGTTTTCGGATTTCACATTTTACAAACACCAAATCCCAGCGTGCTTTGCGGCTAAATCGATCTGAGGATCTTGCCTCCGTCTGTTTCCGGTTTCGTATTTCGTAAGGATGTATTTTGTACACACCTTCCTTCACATTTCAATTTAATTTACATTAAAGTATTTCGTGAGGCCTTCTAACATATTTTTAAATATAACTACGGTTGTCGTTGAAGAGTTTGTAAATGAACATGAACCGAAGGTGTTGCCTGGCAACGCAATCACACAACGTCACGTCCGTTAATTCCACATCCACCTGGATTAACATCGATTTAATACATTAATGTAGCCTTTGTTTCGACCAGCTGGGAGCAACAAGAACATGTTCACTAAACCTATCAATGTCGTTTAATTAACAAGGATAATCTGGTGTTTTTGAGTTGATGAGTAGTGGAGATATCACTGTCAAATCAATTGACAGTAAGGAGAATACTTACTTCCTGGTGTGCAATTCTCTGTTATCCAATGGGAACGGGCGCTCACATTGCCTTTAAGGGCAGCCCAGAGTCAGCCGACACAAATGAATGCCGTGCTTCCATGAGCGTCAAATCCCGCCGCAGATGTGAATACATTGCAATCAGTTGAAAGCTATTTGCGTCCCTTTATGAAGCTGAAGGAATTTAGGAGTGTCACAACTGCACGCCACGGGACCCTGACCAAGCGTCGCTCCTGGACGATTATGGAGTGAGAGTGTGTTGGATACAAGGCTGCTCCACCACCCTGTGACAATGATACTATATTTCTCAACAACCTCAATAATCACTTTGGACGCTTTGAGGCACTTAATAACACCACTGCAATGAAAGCTGTCCCCAAGCAGGGGGAACAAAGACTTCGCCTTGACACAGCTGAAGTTCGGAGGACCCTGAGGAAAGTCAACCCCCGGAAGGCAGCAGGCCCCGACAGTATACCAGGACGGGTGCTCAGGGACTGTGCGGACCAGCTGGCCCATGTCCTCACAGACATCATCAACACCTCGCTGGACCAGGCCATTGTTCCATCATGTTTTAAGACGGCAGCCATTGTACCTGTGCCAAAGAAATCCTCAGTGACCTGCCTGAATGATTACCGGCCTGTGGCACTCACCCCCATCATGATGAAGTGTTTTGAGAGGCTGGTAAAGAACCATATCGCCTCCATACTTCCCCCCACACTTGACCCGTTCCAGTTTGCTTACCGCCCTAACCGCTCTACAGAGGACGCTATCTCCTCTGCGCTCCATGTGAGCCTGGCCCACCTGGAGGAGAAGAACACCCATGTGCGAATGCTGTTCCTGGATTTCAGCTCAGCGTTCAACACAATCATCCCCCAGCATCTGGTAAACAAACTGGGACCCCTGGGACTCAACACACCCCTGTGTAACTGGCTGCTGGATTTCCTAATAGAGAGACCCCAGTATGTTCGGGTCGGTTACAACACCTCCAGCACCATCACCTTAAACACCGGCTCCCCGCAGGGCTGCGTTCTGAGTCCACTTCTTTCACCCTGATGACCCACGACTGCTGCTCCAGGTTCAGTACCAACCACATCATAAAGTACGCGGACGATACGACAGTGGTGGGACTCATCAGGGACAACAACGAACAGGCCTACAGGGAGGAGGTGAAACATCTGACAGACTGGTGTAACACCAACAACCTGATCCTGAATGTCGATAAAACAAAAGAGATCATTGTCGACTTCAGGAAACAAAGCACTGTCACCCACCACTCCACAGCAGTGAAGACTACAGACAGCACCAAGTTCCTGGGGGTGCATATCACAAGCAGTCTGACCTGGTCCACTCACACTACATCACTATTTAAGAAGGCACAGCAGTGCCTACACTTCCTGCGCAGGTTGAGAAGAGTACAGCTCCCCCCTCCCATCCTCACCACGTTCTACAGAGGAACCATAGAGAGCGTGCTGACCAGCGGCATCTCCATCTGGTCGAGAGACTGCAACGCCAAAGACTGGAAGTCTCTGCAGAGAGTGGTTAGGACAGCAGAGAAAATCATCAGAGTTTCTCTCCCTCCCATCAGAGACACCGCTCAGAAACGCTCCCTGACAAAAGCCCAGAACATTTGTAAAGACCCCACTCATCCTCACCATGCTCTGTTCTCCCTGCTGCCCTCCGGCAAGAGGTTCCGCAGCATTAAGAGCAGAACAGTCAGATTCTGTAATAGCTTTTTCCCCCATGCCATCAGACTGCTGAACAGCAAGTAGACCAGTAACATAGAGATTACATTACGCTGTGTAAAGAGCACATATTCTTTATATAGTATGTCTATTTTATTTATATGTATAGTAAGTCTTTATATTTTATACGCACACTTTATCTTTAATTTGATCAGCACCACGTCACTATTATTTATTTATATGTACAATTTTAGCAAGTTTTTATATTGTCCTGTTCCTGTAAGCCAGTACAACGAAATTGTGTTTTAATAGTACACTCTGTGTCTTGTTGAAATGACAATAAAGTATGTCTATCTATTTGTCTATTATCTTTCACGTTCTCCAGTCAACTCCTTCATATGAGCCTGCTCAGAGATTATGTTCGACATATGCTAAAACAAAGTCCAAATTACCTTGATTTAGGTATTCTATTTATCTAATTAATTCAGTTATCAACTGAATTATTGAATTGCCTTTGGTATCCCACATTGTTAAGTGCAGTATAAATTATATATATGATTACCTTTTTCATTTTTGTAAAGCACTTTGAATTGCCTTGTGTTGAAAGGTGCTATATAAATAAACTTGCCTTACCTGTTAGAGTGGTTCTGGGTAGGCCTGTCTGGGGTCATAGGTCATGTCAGGGATGTAGGTCTCGTGGAGATCAGGATCTAGTGGCAGGCTGTCCAGAGGCATATCAGCGTAGCCATAGGGAGGGTAAGGTCCATCTAACTCTGAGACACAGAGGAGCAGAGATCGGTTAACTAAATGTTTCACTGATGCACTTCACCCAGCACATGCTGTGGTCATCAAAACGATCCACAAAAAATGAATCAACTTTATATGAGAAAGTGTAATAGAAGCCTCAACTGTCTGTACGTCACTGTAAAACATTAACCTGTTAAGCCCCAAGGCTCGAAAATGATATTCCCAGAACAAATGACCATATCTTCCCTTCTTAAAGGGTTAAATTAATAATCTTTTTTCTCAAAGTAATGATAAACCTGTGAGTAGGATGTAGAAAAGTCAGAATCAATATAGATGTTTTTTATTTTAAAGAAAATTCAGATTGAACATGGTAAAAAACTGTAAATTATAGTGTCCGTCCAAAACATATGTTGTACTTTTAGTGAAAACTAACCTTGGATAATGGGTTAGTAGACTAAAAGCTTTAGGAATCCAAAGTACAACATATAATAAGTACCCTGTATCAAGATTGATGCAAAACAAGTGATATTTGACCTTTTTAGATAGATTTAGCAAAAACAACCTCTTCTGGGGCCATTTGGGTGGATTTGCCCTTGCTCGATCTTGACATGTGACATCTCTTTCTGACCGTTAGAGCCAATAGAATCGAAGGGAAATCTTCCCGCACACACTCATGTTAAAAAAAAAAGATGGCGTATTCACGCATGCAAGCTTGCATTAGAGCGTAGGAATCTCTCTGCTCTGATTTCTAGAAACTGAAAAGCAGTTTTATTGCTTTTGGATTATCAGAACATTTCAAAGGGGACACAGTCACATTGGATATTAACCTATGGATTAACTACAGCATCGTTTTTATTCCATTGAAGACCAGTTTTGACCAGACAAAGACCAAGGTAAGCTATGTTAACGTTTTTGGCTACCTCGCGCCACATGTTTTGATGTACGTTTTTGTTGATAACGTCGGGAGTTTGTATCTTTCAGTGTTGAGGTGGGCACCGTTAGATTCTGTGTCTTTACGATCATAAACGATGTGCAGAGCTAGGATAAGTAATAAGGGAGCTAGGAGTGATTTTCGGTGCGGTAATAGGTTAGCATTTTTCGCTCTGGGCTAATTAAGAGGGTCAGTGATAGCATTGTGTGTTGTTTTTTTTTTTAAAAGAAGAAAAATATCAGTTAAATTAGTTTTTCCCCGTTATATGGATATAAAATATTCATAGTTTGTTAAATATTAAGGTTCCTTAGACGTTGTTTCCTGCAAATTACGCGATTTCGGGCCAGGAACCAGGTCCGTGGGGCTTAAGAGGTTAACAGATCTCAAACTTTTTATGTCGGGCCCCCCCTTTGGAGAAAAAAAAAAGTCGGGCCCCCCCAACACAAATAGTCAGGCTCAGTGGCGGCGCCAGAGATTTATTTTGGGGGTGCTGTGGGGTAGCTTGACGTTTCATAGAGGGTGCTTAAACATTTAGGGTTTCTCATTAATGGCGCTACAGTGGAATTTTCTACTGCAACAATCCTCCCGCATATACACAGTGTACCCGCGACTGTTACAATGAAGGCTCGATAATCAGCTCACGGCATATAGGTGTAAGCAGGGGTAAAGTGCTATTTTTATAGATGGTGTGTGGACCTTACATAGGGGGGTCCGGGGGCAAGCTCCCCCGGGAAGATTTATTTTTAAATATTGAAGGTAAATGCATCAATCTGGTGCACATATCTATGGATACATCTCTCAACACCCATATGAAACAGAAATGTAAACAGATTTACTTTTTCTTTATGGATATTTTACAAAACACCCTTTTAAACTTTATTCTTGTTTTACTGTCATATAGTATTTCATACCTGTTTTTCATTTATTCTCTTATTTTTTTATAACTATAATGATCATATAAACGTGTGCCTCGGAAATAATTGTTTACATTAATGGTGACCAAAACATTTGAGACCCACTGAGATAAAACTGAGAGAGTCCTTTAGTTCGCTGAGTCTCTGTCTGACAGGAGAGGACTCTCCTCCACTTTGTTGTTGAAAAAACTCCTTATATCCGTTAGTGTAGCTCGCTAGCACCATAAGCTAACAACAACGATCTCCGGTACCGGTGCGCTCTCTCTCTCTCGCTCGCGCACACAAAATGGCTCGTTCCACACACACACAGAGCCGAGCTTTAATGAAACACAGAGACCCAGACGTAATAGTACTGTACTGCATCATATTATTTTCGAATCAATCATTTTTAAAATTATGATTTTCTTTTTAAATAATCATTTTTCCTCCTGGTCTCTCGCGCCCCCCCTGGCATGCCTCGGTGCCCCCTCAGGGGGGCGCGCCCCCCACTTTGAGAACCACTGCTCTAAGTTAAGTTTACAGAGTCTTGATATAAGTGCATGCCAACACAAAGCAGAAGTCTGCTGCTAAACTGACCTCGGCTTTAGTGCAGATCACTAGCAGGCTAAACCGCTCCTGCCTTCAGCTTAATGTACATAAATCAGTAGGAATGTTTTTCACAAAAAGAAAATGCAGCATTGTATTTGTACACAATGCTGCATTTTCTTTTTGTGCAATACAAAACTGGAACTCTCTACCCACTCAAATCAAAGACATGGTAATATCCCACCTTCACAGCTCACTTAAAAACATGGTTCAATGAGAACTACAGCTGCACACAGTAGTCTGTGTTGAATATGGCGTGTGTGCAGGGACGTGCACAGGTACGGGCTAATGTTGCCCGGGCATCGGCCCTTTTTCCCTCTTTGGCGGACCTGCCCTTCTGGAGAGAGCAAAAGTCATTTTTTCTGTTGTGGCCGAATCAACATGATAAACCCACAATTAGTATTGTAGCGTCTCGCTGCCTTTTTTCCAGTTTAGAGAAATAGCCCCTCCAAATGTCTGTGCACGTCCCTGCGTGTGTGTTACATGTTGTGATCATGGATGTTGCCCCTCGTTTCTGTTATGTGATTGTGATGTGCTATATGTGACACGTATGTGGTAACGTGTGTTGTTTGCATTTTATTGTTCTCTTTACACTTAACACATATAAACAAGATTTATATATTCTGATATATTTTCATCTCACTTTCTGAAAAAAAGAAAATATTTGTCAAAAAAAAAAGATCATGGGTCATTCCAACGATCCAGGAGCAGTTTTCTGGACACCATGAAAGTACTGGGGACCACCCTAACTAATGCCAGGACTACTGAATGGCAGAACAGTGGATCAGCTTTGGCAGCCAAACCTCCCAATGCTCGAGAGAGGCATCACCACAGACGAATGCCTCGCTACGACCAACCTTGGGCTGTCTGGAAAACACTAAACCGCCTGCGAGTTGGCGAAGGACGTTGCAAGGCATCCATGAAGAAATGGAAAACCTCAACTTCCGATGCATGTGTGTGGGGCGAACTACAAACAATGGAGCACATCATGCGATGCAGCCAAGCCCCACAATGCACTGGAGATTACCCGGACGAATCAAATGCCGCTTCGCTCGCCTGCACCAACCACTGGAAGACGCGATATAGTAAATTCCAACGAGAAAGACACAAAAACCCTCTACTGGAACAAATCAAATCGGCTTGGATAGGGTTTCATCAGGCACATTTTTAACCGTTTAAACCTTGTCATATTTTAACAGTCCAACCCTGAAGTTAGATCTCCTTCACTGAAAGTAATGTGATCTTTCCATTATATTTTGAATATTGCCAAAAGTAAAGTGTCTGGCAAACAAACGTTTATGATACTTTTACGTTTAGTTCAGCAGTATAATCTCCACATATTAACACCACTTTTTGTTTTTTGAAGCGCAAATGCAATTACCAGAAGTAAAAAGTTAACTTTAGGGTATAAAGGAACTACATTATGGTCACATGACTTCCCATTGCCACTGCTAAGCTAAAGGCTAAAGTCCCGGTGATGATGTTTAGTAGCTTCATTTAGTCACTTGTTTGCAAGTATTTAAGAAAAGTAAAACCTTCAGACATTTTCTAGTGGGGTATTTAAAGGAGGGGTAGGTAAGTTTGAGAAACCGGCTCGAGATACACTTTTTGTTATATTCCATGGAATGCTCTTAATATCCTGATAGCAATGCATATTCTAAGTGCTTTGAAAAAAAATCCATACAAAAAAATTAATCTGTGGAAGCCGTAATGCTGTAAAAACTACGCCCGGCTAAAATAACTGGTTGGCTTGTCTGTCAGCCTTCAATCTCGTGCACACACACACACATGCTGATTCAGTTCAGGCTTACGATTCATTCCTGCACCTCTATTCGTCTCGTGGGCACAGATTGATTTGATGCTACTTTCACTAAAGATGGGACTTGTTGCTTTCACCACTTAGTTACTTTTTACAGAAACTTACTTGTAACTGGTATGGTGTTTAAATAACCACACAACTAGTAAAAATACTCATCCATGTTAATACAAATGTATGATTTGGTTTCCCACAATGGTGTTTACATGTTTAAATTCATCTCAGTTAAAGGTGGGGTATGTAATTTATTTCAGAAACCCTTTTTGTTATATTCCATGGAATGCTCTTAACATTCCGATAGCAATGAATATTTTAAATGCTTTGACAATAAATACATAAACAAAATGATGGACTCAGCACCTTCAGTTAACCTCCATTACAATATCTGACGTGTGTGTGTGTGTGTGTGTGTGTGTGTGTGTGTGTGTGTGTGAGAGAGAGTGTGATTTAGGAGGGGAGCCAGGAACTCCAAAAGTTGCTTAATCCAACCAGAGTTGGGTGTAACGCGTTACTGTAATAATATTACTTTTGTCGGTAACGGAGTAGTGTAACGCGCTACTTTTATAATTCAGTAATCACACTACAGTTACTAACATTGCCCCGACACGCGTTACTTCGCTACTTTTATAAAATCATAATCACTCTGACAGACAAGTGGCGTTTCCGCCACAGGTTTATATGTACGTAATCTGCGAGACTTGCACGTCCACATCTCCACGTGCAGTGCTGTGTCAGCGATAACTTTGGAGGGGTGGAGGTATGCCCATTATTTTGAGTTAGTCCGAAGAATAGACAGGAATGTGACGGTGAGGTGCAAACTGTGTCCAGGCCAGAAGCTGTTATCCACTGCTGTAAACACCACGTCAAACCTCAACAAACACCTGCAACGAACACATGCTAAGGCAGTGGTTCTCAAACTTTTTTCAATAATGTACCCCCTTTGAAAAAAAAATTCAGCCAAGTACCCCCTGATCAGCACAAAAACTATTTGTTAAGGAAAAAAAGCCTATATAAAGAGGTACAGTACAGTGCTGCACCATCAGTGCCTGATTTATTAAAACAACACCATGAGAAACACTTAAAGGAGCAGTAGGTAAGTTTGAGAAACCAGCTTGAGTGCACACAAATTCCAAAGTACACAACCGAAAAGAATCCGCCCCTTCCTTCAGACTTCCTACAGAGCACCTCCTCCAACACACATGAACGCGCACAAGATCATGATAATGAATGTAAAACAAATGTATAACACAGTTATTGTCAGTGCTTATATTTTTGAAGCTAGCATGTTTGTTTTGTGAAAATGTATTAAAAATGTTACGTCAGCTAGAGCAGGCTGCGGTAACGTTAACGTTACATATCAGCTCGGTGTGCTCCGTAAATAGTCGCCATAGTTGAAAAGCAACTCCGATATTGACTCTGGTTTGACTTCTCCTAGTTTCCACTTTCTTCTTCTTCATAATTTGCTCCATTACAGTTTTTCTTTTGCGGTCTGCGTCCGAGTGCTGCTGCTCGGCTGCTGCTCGGCTGCTGCTCGGCTGCTGCTCCGTGCTGCTGCTCCCGAGCTGCTGCTGGGAGATGGGAAACACGCCCAATGACGGCACGCGCTGCACGAGTGTGTGTGTGCACGAGATTTCTTTCAATAACATAAAATAAATCTCACGTACCCCCTGCAGTACTCCAACATACCCCTAGGGGTCCGCGTACCCCCATTTGAGAACCACTGTGCTAAGGTGAAGCTAATAGCTAAGGACCTGGCGTTCCACTAAACTTGAAGAATCTCGTTTAATTTGGCATATTACTCTTAATGAATATAAGAAAGCACTGCGTAAAGCGAGAGCAGCGTACTACTCTTCATTAATAGATGAGAATAAGAATAATGCAAGATTTCTTTTCAGCACTGTAGCCAGGCTGACAGAGAGCCATAGTTCTATTGAGCCTTCTATTCCCATAGCACTCAGTAGCAATGATTTTATGTGCTTTTTTAACGATAAAATTGTTACTCTTAGAAACAAAATCAATGACCTCTTGCCTTTGACCAGTATAGTGTTATCAACAGCTCCCGGAAACGTAAGTTCTAATATTACACTAGATAGTAAACTAGACTGCTTTTCAGCCATAAACCTTGAACAATTAAATTCAATGATTCTTTCTTCTAAACCATCAACGTGTATCTTAGACCCAATTCCAACTAAGCTGTTGAAGGAAGTTTTTCCATTAATTAGCACTTCTTTATTAAATATTATGAATATGTCTTTATTATCAGGCTATGTTCCACAATCATTCAAAGTAGCAGTGATAAAACCGCTTCTTAAAAAGCACAACCTCGATCCAGAGGTTTTAGCCAACTATAGACCTATTTCTAATCTTCCGTTCCTCTCAAAAATTCTTGAGAAAGTAGTCGCAAAACAGTTGTGTGATTACTTAAAAAACAATGATTTATTTGAAGATTTTCAGTCTGGCTTTAGAACACATCATAGCACAGAGACAGCTCTGGTTAAAGTCACAAATGACATTCTAATAGCCTCAGACAAAGGACTT
>CALSBZ010038680.1:0-10012 GCA_943591055.1 Gobionotothen gibberifrons | reverse complement strand
ACACACACACACACACACACACACACACACACACACAAATGAATGTCGTTCAACGTTAATTATTCTCTACTTTTTGAGCATTAACAACAGGAGAGAAGTGGACAGAGAGTTCGAGAGTGAAGAGGACGTAGATGGGAACCTTGCATAAAAGCTAATGGAAGGTATATAGGCATATCTTAAATCAAACTAAAGAAGCAAATGCATACATATTAAAAAAAGTGTAAAAATACTCTGTTACGAGTAAAAGTCCTGCATTCAAAATCTGACTGAAGTAAAATTACCTGTTATGACTAAGGTCTTTTCAGTATCATATATGAAATGACCGGATTATTATTATCATTATTGACTTTTCAAAACATCTCCAAATAATGTGTTCATTAATATCATGACCAATGAGAAACTCTTCAAAATAATAACTTTAAAAAACACGGAGTGGACTGAAGGTGCCAGTTCACCGCCCTCGAGCAAGGCACCAAGTCCCCATTGCTCCCTCAACTGTATGTATTTGTACTGTGTCTTGTATAACAAAAAATGCATGTTCATGTAAAAGTCACTTTTATCAGTTTGTGTATTTGTGTATATCTGGAGTCCCCAAAAAGGACATTTAAATTATTTCTTCCCAATCTGAAGGTTTCATTCTGGTTGGACCAAAGTTATTTTAAACTAAAATCTCAAGTGATCTTGATAATGTGGGCACTCCCAGTAATACTTTCCACTTACCAGCATCTCTATAACCCCTTCAGAAAGTGGTGTCCCCTAAGGGGGGGTGTAAAGATGTGCATCCCCAAATGTGACTTCAGTGTGTATGTGTGTGTGTGTGTGTGTGTGTGTGAAAACAGAGTGGGATAAATAAACGTTCGAGGAAATGAGTCTACTGAGGGTTACATGTTTTAAAAAGCCCTCAAAGGCTGCCTGTAGATGTCTGGATGAAGCGCTGTTTAAAGTATACTTACAATAATGTTGTTATTTGACATTCATTGCATTTTGCACAAAACTTGAAATCATCGTGACACGGAAATGGTGCAATGAGCCTTTAATTTACAACATGCAACAAACCACAACTTGTAGTCTAAACACACTTTTAAAAAATGTAGAAAAACAACACAAGTCATGTGAGCTCTTTGTGATGTGACTTATAATAATACTGTGGACATATTTTCTCTTTTTAAAACTAAATAAAATCACTTCATTTCTCCCCCCCTAACCGTCACAAACCTCAACATTTTAAATTGGTTTCATTGTCTTCAGTTTTTCTGTTTCCTCACTGAAACAAAGTCGGCCCATTAGCTTGCACACTGCAGGTTAATGACCCGATCTTTACATCAACAGAACATTAAGGCACTTTGGAGAAAAACCAAAATAATCTGAACGCTCAGGAGTCCACTGGGCTCTTCCTGTTTGAACCACCATCTTTGTTCATGTTTTAGCTGATTTGCTAGTAGCACTGATCTAGAAAAGTGGACTGACATCTCACAGAATCCCGACATTTCCGTCACTTAGAGGTTCGTAAAGTTCGTCAAGTACACACTCTTCTTCACAGCGTTCAAGGTGTGTAACGTGACGTTGGATGGGTGTAAAGTAAGAAAGTAACAACACAAAAACACATTTACTTCTTCTCCATTCAAATCCTAAATTGAAAGACTGCACGGCATTTCTTTCTTGATTCCTATCTGTCCATGCGATGACTTTTGGAAAGTTGACGAAACATTCAAATCCATTCAGAATCTGTTCTGGAACTTTCTACGGTATCGCACGATCTATCCCGGCAGATATCATTTCATCGATTTGTTTTGAATGTCAAGCTCATTGTTGAAGAACTGGACGATAGAGTTCTTAGACGATAGAGCTAAGAGAAGATCGGAAGATAACGTGATTACGTATTCTACTTTCTGTGTCTCTGTATGCACCACTTGTACCAAAGCAAATTCCTCGTACGTGTAACCCTAGTTTAACCGATTCTGATACGATCCAAAGTTCCAGAACAGCATCTATACGGAACTTTAGCTTTAATGTATCGTCCACTTCTGCTAACAATCTCTATATTATCTATGATGATAACCATGAAATCGCAGATCAAGGGTCCGACAATTTCATAAGGTTAGACTAAAGTCAATCCTGAAATGACACTCAGTTGAATCACAGGTCAAATGTTTGTTAAATGGGCCTGGAAACACATCATCACTGCACCACGCATTCCGACACCGGATCAGCGGTAGAAGATGGATGGATGGACGTATCAAAGTCCAAGTCAACTTTATTGTTAATTCATCAATTTTTGTTACACAGAAAGGGGGGTCGAAATGTTGTTTCTCACCATCCCATCGTATAGGTAGATAATTAACTCAAACTCTAAGAGACTGAACAAGCCTTCATTTAACCTGAAACTTGTAAAAATTCCTTCTTATAAAGTACAAAGCATAGAGAATAAAAAAAAGACATCCCACACCATCTCTAGTTTAACGTTATTCACTACTTGCCTAGTATATGTGTCTAATATCTAGTCAGAATTAGTCTCTACACCTGATATAAGATATAATATCTTCAGAAGTAACACTGCAGTGAGATATAGGCTCTTGTTTTTAGACAATGCATCATCTTGTTCAGTCAAAACATCTTATTTTGAGTTGTATCTCAGATGAACATTTTTCTTTTTCACATATTTATTGGAAATTCACCAACTAACATCAGGAAACAGAACATTTTTGAGCAATTGCTGCTTATATTGTAACACAGCATTTCCTGATGCTGGTAAAATATTGTTCAAAATGAGTTCTCCAGCTAATTACAAGATCTGATTTATCTAAATATCCTTTCTTATTTCAAGAAAGCAACTTTTCACTTGTTCTATTGGCAGATTTTTGTACTTATTTCAAGTGAAAACACCTTGTTTTCATTATTTTGTTTTTGAAGCAGCATTTTTTCCAGCGTGTGTATGGAGAGTAAATCACCTTTCTTCTAACTTTACACCCATCTGAAAAACCGGATTACTGTGAAATGTCCATCCCATCCCAGACAACGCCTCATGATAGTCCGGGTTCTTTACGCATCACATTTCAAACCAGTTCAGCCTTCTGGATCTCCCAGTCGACTCACCGCCTTACACTTTGCATCAGTGAGAACAGATGGCATCATAAAATACAAACATGCAGAAAATAAATAATGTAAACAGTCTGCTTCTGTCCGGCCTGGAGCCAGAAGGAATCGCTGATCAAAGTGTGTGTGCTAATCGTCTTTGATAGTCACAGTATTTCTTTATCTGAGGAGCAACACTCTGCAACTGATTCATTCTGGTTCCAGACAAAACCTCCAGGCAGCAATATATAAAATTAAGGATGCACCAATAAAAAAAATATCCGAATTCAATACCAAAACTGGATCGTGGGCAGATACTGATGGAAAAACCTGGTATATCAAAAGTTACACAATAAAAATACAAAAAATCTTAAAAACAAATCAAAGCACGCTGACCAAAATCTCAAAAGGTCTCATGTCTTTGTGTCCAGTGGTATTAAACAAATGCAGGGTCCTGATCATACAAATCAAGAGTTCATCATTTAACTAACAAAACATGGTATCAGCATTTTACGTTTTATCAGTGCATCTATAATATAAAATAAATCCTTCAAATGTCAAACTGGTCCAGACCAACATTTAAATACAGTACAGTGAAGCAGCAAATACACAGCATGTGAACATCTGGGACCAGGAAGCAACATCAATATCTGAAAGTGAAACGCAGCAATGTAAAGCTTTGTAGAAAACAGCTTTTAAATAGGTGTGACTATAATGGTGTTAAACTGGAAACCCCCGCGTACACACTGTGTGATTCTGGGCGGCCTCGGGTAAAAGCTGACGGTCGTGAGGGAAGACGAGGTGAGATCTTTTGGCGGTTAATCCAAAATGGTGTTTTAAGATCACACTGTGAGATACTTCCACTAACTTTAAGACGCCTGTTGAGATATTTAGGAGACAAGATGTGACTCTGGGACCCGAATCAGAGCAAATTGTATTCAGTCTAATATGGTTGTGTAACATCTGATTGCATTGCGAGCAGCTTGTTTATCCAGCGGGGTTACAGCATAAAATGTAAATCTGATCAAAGCCTGTAATCAACAAAAGGACGTGGTCTTTCGCTTTAAAGCCTTTAGTTTGGATTTTTTTGCATTTTCCATCTTGGTTTTTGGCCGCTTGTGACGACCCCTGCTTTGCTATCTCCTGTTGTGTGGCCCTTTCATAGTCTCCCTTTGTCTGTGTCAGCGTTGATTGAGGACACCTGGCTGCCGGTAGCGGAGGAGTAAAAGGCCTGAGCCAGAGTCTGGAGGTCTCTCTCCGCGGAGGACCTGTTTTGGGAGAGCAGCCACTTAGTTTATGCTTTTGCCTTACCTTTATGTTAGTGTTGATTAACGTTGGGTTATTGTAATAAATATATTTTCTTATATCTTGTCCTTTCCACGCTTTTGTTATGGCCAAGAGCCAGGCCATGACACGCTGAACAAGATATTTTCAGGCGACCAAAATGACGTTTCAGGAAGTGAAAACATCAACTGAGAGTGTGTCTGTCAATCACAGCTAGCCCCCCCTAGGGCATTGGCTGCTCTATTGTCTATTTTACCCCATTATTGACTAAATGAACATCATGCTGTGTTGAAGAATACTTGCAACTAGAGATTGAGACCACAAACTCATCAGGAAAACGTTAATCAGGAGAGCATTAGGGTCATTTTCATTGGCTCTGATTGGCCTTTCCTTCCCGGAGGTTTGCACTTAAACCTGATCTATTGAGAGCCTTACAAAAAATGGAATCTCTAATTATGAAATATGTTGTTGTTCGCTTTATTAACCCGCATTTTGGTAAGCTAGCACCCATGAACAAGTAATCATAAAACCAAACTATAGAAAGGCAGTGAAGCTTTGTTCATTCAACTTTCAAACTTTCCTAAAATTGTAAAAAGTTGAGAACAGTAAAGCTGCTCAAGTTTTAAAATGCAAATGGTGGCAGCAAAGACAACGTAGTTTAGGGTTTGTGGTCTCTGTATGTGAATTGAAAAGAGCAATTGACTCAGGTCAGCTTTTATTTAAAGACTTTGTTTTCACTGGTCAGTTTTTGTGTTCAAAATGTAGCATTTGTATTTACATTCATTGCATCATCGGTTACGGATCAACCAAAATACGATTTTACTAATCTCACAGTGTGAAGTTGTTATTCTGTCAGACCGCTGCCATCACACAGTGTGTCTGGGCTGTCGGGAACGCACCACAAGTTAGGCAATAAGCTCAATTTAAATCCGTTATAATTCACCAGTAAACCTTTAACATGGGCAGAGCCAAAGTGAAACACTCGATTTTAAGTCAGATTAGACTGTAATCGGAGCTGCTTTGGCCGCATGTAAGAGGACACATTCAGTGCAAAGTCCAAAATGTTACTCTCATATTTTTGGCATCTGATCAACAGTAAGGCAGTTATCTGTGGATCAACAATTGTAGAGTTTTGAAGCAAGAAATGTCAGAAAGTTTCTCACTCAAACAGCCATATTTACACATCAGTTTTAATTCTACAAACATTTCTCCGCTGCTAACAGATAGATTTCTGTTTAAAAAACAACGAGGAAAAGGTATAGCTAAGTAAGCGCAATGTTATCATGAACAGTGGTGTCAAGTTAGACTAAAATAGCTTGTTTAGCTTGTTAGCTAAGGCTAGTTAGCTAAGGCTAGTTAGCTAAGGCTAGTTAGCTAAGGTTAGTTATCTAAGTTGTACCTCGTTTTTCAAGGAGGATTTAGCTAGGTTTAGATTAGCGTTAGCAGTGCAAATTTAGTTCTCCCAATCCACCTATCTTCTGTTACAGTTAATAAAGCTCTACTTTGACTGAGGGGCCACGTTATGCAAGCTTACATTAAAAACATGTTTTTTTTTTACTTCATCCCTTCAGAGCAAGTGGATTCAAGTGATCTATTTTGCTAATATGCTAACAGTTGATAGCAAACTAGTCTTAGGCAGCACATATCCTACAACTAGCACATTTTATTTGTTAAATATGAAACGTTTCGTACGTACTTCCTTGACTAGAACGTCACGATCATCATATTATTGAACTATTTTTTTAAGATTTCTAATTCAAGTTCAAACATGTTATGCTAATTTAAGACGAAGCTAGAAGCAGCTAATGTTTAAACGACATTTAACTTTCAGAAGTTGGAAAAAGGTGTTGTTTTGGTGTCAGTAATGCACGTGCCTTTAAAAAATAACAGTCATTATAGAGGGAGAATCGGGTAGCCAAGCTAAAAGCTAATTGAACATGATCAGAGAGTCGTTCAAAGTCTTCAGCCGTGTGCTTTAAAACCTAAACTATCAAATATTCAGCACGTCAGAAATGTTTGTTGAACTAAAAGATAAACCGCATTTCAATCCACTCCTGCAAAGCGTGTCGTACCGTCAACATAACTTCGGTTTAATGGCACAGATCCTCTGATTGGTCAGAAATCTACGGAGCTGGGAGTCATGTGACGTGGAAATCTGTGCACGGATTACTATTTCAAAGTCAGACGAATAGTGAAAATACTACAAAATGTGAGGGTTGGGTCGAGACCAGCGGAGGTCTCTGGAGACGTGTTGTGCTTTAACAGAGAAGCGGGACCTCTGTTTCTCTTAAGTGCATCAAATCGGATATTTGTTGTATTTTCACTATTTTTTTTCAACCCCAGTCGATAGTATATGCGCTCTTATGTTCGTCAGAAGGACTGTAAAGCCTTTTAAGGACAACTATAATTGAGTGCTTTTAATCTAAAATCAGTAATACAGCATTCCATAATCTGTGCATTCATTCAATCAATTCATGCATGTGTTCTTTATCTGTAAATACAATTTATTAATCAATATATACTTTTAAAATCCACCGTTTTGTTAATACACATGATATTTTACAAATCTGTGCGTAGATTTTTATGTAAATGTTTGATTTATTAATCTGTTGTTCATCTTTTTAGCAGTCAGTTATTATTCCTCATGTTATACAATCCATGCATAAGCGTTTCAAATGCCTGCGTACATTTAATAAATGCATGTGTTGTATTAATCTGTACAAAAGAGTTAAATATTCATGTGCATTTATATCCTTTATATTTTACTTTAGGCTTTCTGTATGTGTGCGGGAACTTTATGAATCCGTGCCAACAGATTTCCACAATCCTTCTCAAACATTTGCTCCATAGAAATCATTATAACTTTTTGAGTTTAATATGGAAACTGCTCTCTTTTTTTGCAGTCAATAAGAAATGATGTACTTTCTGATACATTTTGAGTGAATTTGGATTGAAATGACTAGCAGTTTTATTCTGTAAAAGCACCGAGGACAGTAGAGTCTGTCCTGAATGTGAGAGAAACCGGCCAGCCTTCTGTAGAGAAACTGTAATAAATGCCGCCCTTTGATTCTGAACTGCTGCCGAAGTAAACAGCAGATCTATTTCCACAGGAAGTTATGAGATGCGTCACGGGAGCCTCGCCCCGATGGAAGAAGGTTTGGTTCATGTTGTTAATATCTCAAATCAATGGCACCCTTTCATTTAAAACAGTACTGATGTTACTGCTCGAGGATTATCACTGGTGGTATTGTTTTTCTTGTTGTCAAAAAACCTCATGTGCAGAACATCTTAAAACGTTGTGTTTCCTGTCAGATAGTTGTGTGTGTGTGTGTGTGTGTGTGTGTGTGTGTGTGTGTGTGTGTGTGTGTGTGTGTGTGTGTGTGTGTGTGTGTGTGTGTGTGTGTGTGTGTGTGATAGTTTCCTCTTAAATCTTAAAATAAATCCTAAAAAAATGAGGAAATCTGCATTCTTTTTGGGACCATTTCAGCAGCGAAATAATCCATATTTGTCGCTAAATGAAGGCAAGATAATTGTTGTTGTTGGTTTGGTTCTGCACATGGGATTTGTTGACTATAACAGAAATATCAATCATCACCAGACTTTTCTTTTAATTGCAAGTGAAGCACTTTTCACTTTTGTTTGCATTGTTTTAGCATGCTAATGTTTCCTTTTGTTTCAATTCACAGAATTTGTTTTTTAGCATGCTATTGTATGTTTGTTTTTTTAGCACACATAAGTATTAGCCCCTGAGTAATGTTTTAACATGCTAACAAAGTCATTAGCATGCAGGTTATTTTTCTGTAAAGTGTTAGCTTGTTAATGATTGTTAGCACAGAAGGATTAGCATCCAAAGTGTGCTAGCAAACATTAGCATAGCGGGCTAACAGGGCTATACTGTGCACCATTTGAGTGTTGAGAATTTAAGAAAAGTGAGTTTAAAAAAGAGTTAAATACATCCGTGGTCCAGAGTGTTTTTTTTTTTTACTGAAGAATAAAAGTAAGATTGAATTATTTGAATCGAGAAATTCAAGCTATTTAATGTAAACCCCAGAAAAAGTGCAACAAAATGGCGACTCGTGACGGAGGCTGAACTACGATTTGTGAGATTTTGGCGGGAAATCGGCTGGATTTGTATTTTGGCGGGAAACGGTTGTGATTGTTTTATGGCACACAACAGGAAGACGGCACTGTCCTATTAGACTATTAGAGCTCAAACACAGCTTCAACTGTCTTAAAAAAAAAAGCTTTTCTATATCTTTGAAAGCAGGTGGTGGAAGGAGGGAACATTTTAAAACGACATGTTTAGCTTTTAGAGGGACATTTAGGGCGGGAAGCAGCAGGCATGATGGGAAATGTAGTTGTGAGGACGATACAAGGTGCACTGCGGTGTCATTTGTTGATACTGATTCTATTAATACACTGATGATTACTGAGCACCTTTAACATGTAAATGTGACTTTTGAAGTCAGAGAGGGAATCAAAATGTATTCTGGGTTTCTGAGGAACACAGACTACCGTCCTGTCGGGGTTTCTACCGGGATGATCGGGATATTTATGCTTCGGCTTGTAGAAAACGACAGCTGGTCCTGGATCAGCTGTTCCATTACCTCTGCAGGAATGATTCTGATCCAATCAGGTGAATGATCCGGGTGGTTGCTAGGCAGAATATGGACCGGGACAAACTGCAAACACAGCTGTCTGGGTTCTTCATGAGGAAACGCTGCTTACACTACTGCACCTGGAGGGGGGGGGGGGGGGGGGGGGGGAAGGAGGCGAGGAAGGAAGGAAGTATACAATGAAATGATGGAACGTTGGAAAAGGAAACAAGAAAGTTTGTAGGAACAATAATGGAAAGATAGGAAGCAGGAAAGAAAGAAAGGAAAAAGGTTATGATGGATGAAAGGAAGCAAGTATAGAAGAAAGGAAGGAAGGGTTATAGTTAGGATAGGAGGAAGCATGGTAAAAAGGAAGCAAGGAAAGATGGAGGGAAGAAAGGAAGAAATAACGAAAGGAAGCAAGGAAAGATCGATACAAAGGTGGAAAGACAGGAAGAAGAAACAAGAAAGGTTGTAGGGGAAAAGGACAGAAAGGTAGGAAGCAGGAAAGAAAGATAGGAAAAAGGTTACGATGGATGAAAGGAAGCAAGTATAGAAGAAAGGAAGGAAGGGTTATAGTTAGGATAGAAGGAAGGATGGGAAAAAGGAAGGATGGAAGGAAGACAGCATTGTAAGATAGTAAGAAAGAAAGAAAGAAAAGAGAGAGAATGATGGAAGAAAGGTAGGAAGGACGGAAGCTAGAATGGAGGCTAAGATAGAAAGAAGGAAGGAAGGAAGGAAGTAAAAGAGCAAGGACGAATGAAAGGAAGCAAGGAAGTAGGAAATTAGATAAATATTAAAGGTGAGGTACCGGTCTGGTGAGGACCGCAGCTCACGCTGTAGGTCGTCCACAAACTGACCGCCATCAGGAACGTGGCGATGAAGCCAAACACCTGAACACACACACACACACACACACACACACACACTTTAATTTAAACAGATGGAACTAGCCAACATACTTTCAATGTTTCTGGACTCTTATCTGTAGCCATGTATGTTGTTACAGTTAACAATGTGTGTGTGTGTGTGTGTGTGTGTGTGTGTGTGTGTGTGTGTGT
>CALSBZ010038679.1:66369-76492 GCA_943591055.1 Gobionotothen gibberifrons | reverse complement strand
AGTGCAGAAAAAGACATGCGTGTTGTACAAACGGGAATAAAAATAGCCTGTGCTTCCAAATAAAAATGCGATAATAGCCACCGTGTTTACAGTACCTGCATATGAATATTGAACTCAGATACAACAGAAAAACAGTGAATATGCAGATTCTACAAACCTAGAGCTACATTTTTTGCATGTGTTTCCAGACAGGAGAATTTAAAGGAGCTTCCCAAGCTTCATAGGCGATTAATCACACTGACAGCTGGAGTCAGAGGCATAGGAACTCCCATCATTGTCCAAAACTGTGTATTTCATTAAAGGAAAATAGGAAATCCAATATCTAAATATACAAACACCAACTCACACTTCTGGGTCACAAGTGATGATTGAGAGGGATTCTTTTCTACCCGTGTATACATTGTTTTTAAATAAATATTCTACTGTTTTGTTCTCGCTCATGATTGGATTTAGTGCCTGCATCGTTTCAGTGCGCCAAGAAGTCAGTTCATTTAAGTTCATATATTTCAATTACAGATATTGGTAGGCAAAGCGACTAAATATACCTTTTAGCTGAGGCTATATAGCTTTGACTTGATATAGCTGTCTCCGAGTGGCAGAGTTTACCGAGCCAGTGTGGTTTGGCTTTGCTTGTTATACTGCAAATACTGCTTAGTGTTTTCATGGAAACGTTACATTTCTTTGGCATAATAACTTTGCATGTAGTAAATATGTCAACAGATCTTGGTAGTGACCAAATATGTAGTTATCTCAGCTTGGGCCTGCATGCCAATAATAGAAAATGTTATTTAAACAATCCATCCGTAACTTTTTATGTTGTAAAATCTGTCAATAGATTCTGGTATTACCTCAAGTTTGACCAAATATGTAGTTATCTCCACATGGCTTGCTGGGCTGAAATAGAAAATGTTATTCAAACAATCAATCTACAACATAAACTAGGCTCTAGCTGCTTTTTACGGAGGTCAGTATACACAGCTCACTCCTCATATCTTAGTCATAAACAGTAGCCTATTAGCCTGCAGTGCTTTAAACAGGCCCTAATAAACCTCAGGCCACCTACAAAGAGCACAGCGAAAACATCAGCGTCTGGACACTTTTGTATACACCGATAAACGCACATCTGCACACTTTTAAAAGCCGGCTGCATTCCTGCTCCAGATGGTAACGCTAAAGGTGTGATAAAAACAAACAGGTTGCTAGTTTTCTGTAAAGACTCTTTGGAAACCATACAGAGGCTGATATCAGATAAGAAGAACAAACGCTATGTTTTAACCTCACGAGAGAAATGAGATAAGAAGTTTCTCAGATGTGAATCCAGGTTAATGAGAGGATTACTTCGCTGCTTATTTTCTTCTCTACATCTGTGCTCTAAAATTGTGTTTTTCTCCACCACTGTGTGGCCTCCTCCAGAGCTATTCTGTTGTATTCAAGCTGTGCTGTGATTACAGGCTAGTGGTTCAAAATGTAAACATGATGTCAAAGGAAGCCCCACTCCACCACCAAGGGAACACCGTGGCTTCCATTAGGCTGATTGGATGAAATCAAAACATCCATTTAGTGCCATGGACACACGCTCACAAAAAAACATCAAACATTGCAAACACACGGGCACCTTGGTTGCTTTCAGATGTTGTTGTGGGCATGGGATGCACTGCCTGCAACCACAGAAAAAGAAATGTTAAAAATATCCTGCATATCTGGGCACATTGTTGTTCTGTAGTTTGCTTTTCTTTGGATAAAAAAGATGCATGATACAGTAGGAGGCAATTATTCTGACACATCCGGTACGTCCACACAGCCGCGTTAAAAAAAATCTTGGAGGTGGGCGTGTCTGAAGCTTGGGGATTTTTTGCGAGCAACGTGACCAACAACCAATCACATGAATATCCCGCCCCCGACATACAAAGCAATAGCAATGTTAAAACGAAGTAAACTGGATATAAAATCCCCAAACAGGCGAAAACCTACCAGTTTCACCCACTGTCTCTGCCACCTCCCTCCATGCCTGGTTCCTCCGGTTTGTATCCGGTAAGTTAATAGGGACTGGTCATAAAGGACCGGGTGATTTGCTACCGCAATAAAAAATGTCTCCTCCGTTTTTAGGAATATAGAAAATGAACTGCGGTATGTCACTCCCAGCTTGCACGCGGTTTGATTGGCTAGCGCTTGTACTGTCAGATTTGCATAAACGGGATTTGATTGGCTGACGCTTCCTCCTCAGCTTCAAAAGTTAAACATTGCTCAACTTTTGAATCCTGAAAATCCTGGAAATCTTCGCTTTGCTTCCCACAATGCAGTTCGGCGAAAAGTGACGTCACCCCATTCAAAGTGAATGGGCAGAAGTGTTGGAAGATTTTTTAACGCTGCTGTGTGGACGGGCCGTAACCGTCAAATAAGAGGGTTTTTTATGCAGCCACTGTTTTGCACCTCACATGTTATACTGGGAGAAATTCATCTTAAAATAAGTCTCCACTGACAGTTATATTGAAGGAGTGCTTGCAGCCAGAAATATTTTTGATTAAAGGATGCAATGCTCCCTTTTTCTGTACTCTAAACACTTAATTGATCAGCCATGTTCTCTCGGGGGTTGTTTGCGAGTCAGTCTGCGACATTAAGGAAGCACAGGCAGGTAAAATAGCAGTAGATGGATCGAACCAACATCTAAGTCCTGCAAAATAACCTCCCAGTTTAATGGCACGTCAGGATAACAGCATCCAAATGGCCCCTCAGAGCCAGAGCTGCTTAACTGCTCTTGGCTCCAAATAAGAAATCTAGCTTTTTAGATTCATAAAAGCTTCCTTGCCACTCACGTCATGTGGTGACCAGAAATAAGCCTGCGCCCACAGCTTCAGAAACTTGGCTTCAGACTGAGCAATAGGTTGTAACTCAAAGGATTTGACCTAAAACGCTCATTGTAGTACATCCCAAATGTTGAGAGACTACCCATAGAAACAGTTTTGTTTTTCCAAACTGTTTGGTGTTATTGTTTAGGCCCGGCCCTGTTACACATCTCGAGGGTTTCTTATGAATACCATGAGTTGTGTATTTGGTGTTACCCTCGGAGCTTCATGCCAGGGACACGCTGGACTTGGAGCTGACTGTGTGTGTTGGATCAAAGTGAAAGAGAGGAATGGAGTCGGCTCCATCACCACAAAACAGAGCTCAGAGCCCCATAAGCCCTTCACTTACAGACCAACCACGAAGACTACGACCCAACCGTCACCACATGCCTGCTAAAGAAAGAGGGGGAAGCATGGAAATTAGCTGAGGGATCTCTCACAGTTGCAATACTGGTCTTCCTCAATGCTTGGATTTCTATAACAAACCGAGCCTCAGATATGAATATTTTTTAACCCAACAAAAGGGTCTTTCTTTTGAGTTGAAATGGAGGATATTACGTTCCATTTTAGTGGTACTTAGCATTTGATTTAAATAAAGGACACAAGACGAATAGGTTTTTCATTTTTCCTTCCATTTGCCTTGTTTTATATACAATCTGCTCAGGCACTTTATAAGGACTCTCAGTCAAAAGCAGTCTTTGGTCAGGGTTTGTTGTATTTTTTCAGGCAGTTATATGTCCTCTGAGTCATCTAAGTAGGGGTACAGATCAAGAGGAAGAGGGCAGTGTAGTCTATTAAGAGCCAGAGTGTGCTTAGAATACCTCAACCACTGATGATAATAACAAACGAAGGGCCAAAAGCAATAACCAGGATTGGATGCAAACACACGGTTACCAATAGACAATACTTCACTGACCTCTTTGGATCATTTTGTACTAAAATGCATTAATGAGACTTGGGAGCATACAGTAGTTTTCTGCAACAAAATAATACATGGCAAAAAACAAGTGCATCAACAACTTCACAATTACAACTGCTGTCCACTACTGCTGTTTTTCACACTAACATTAATACAAAGGAAGAAAGTTGACAATAAAAAACACATTCACAATCAATGTTTATTTATTATCCGTGGCAGTAACGTATTACAGTAATGTCCAAACTTTTGTTCAGTAATATGTAATGTAAGGAATAGCAATTGGAAATTCAATAACTACACTACTGTCACTTATCCCAATAACACTCTGTAAGCTTGGCGCTGGAGATGCAGTTTACCAAAGGAGTATAAATGTCCCTCTCAGTAACTCCAATTTATTTTCAAGTAGTGTGTTCTTGGCTGGCTTGCTAAAGATCGCCAATGTTACATTCATTTATTTCCTATTTTTCTTTAGCGTCAGGGCTAACTCCATAGCTTAAGCTACAGCCATTGTGGCTCCCGTTAAGCTAACTGTTCGGTAAATATATCCAAACAAGGCGTGCGCTTGTTAAACCATAATGTCTCGTTTGTTTTGTTTCTACACCAATTCAAAACTGAATTTATTGATTGGTATTGGGAGTTTTAAAGCTACCTCAGGTTTAAAATAATGTAGCTAACATTAATTGCTTTTCTCTGTACCCGTGGTATGGCTATTTCTTCAGTCCTGTGGGACAGTCTCCCAGCTTTAAAGACCGAGCGCTGGGGGGAGCCTGTTTAAGAGGAAGTAGTGGATGAGAGGAAATTACTTTCCTGAGGTTAATATAGCCTTGTGGTTTTCCTAGTAGCCGTTCACAGACTCACTCGTAGTCGCCGCTGACATGGTCTCTCCATCAATGCCAGCAGCTAATGTCAAGTTTATCTTGCTCTAATCTCAGATTTATCCCACTATTTACAAAGCAAAAAGCCTTCAAGGCAAGTCAAAGGAATGCTTTGGGAATAAAAAGAACATCTGGGAAATGTGTAACAAATTAAATAATATATTAAAGTATTTTTGAACAAGCTGTGTGCTTTTTTTTCAAGTGTACACTCATGTAGTATTTAAACAGTTTTATTAATGTAAGTCTTTTTTTCTGTCATTCAGGAATCTGATGCCTCGCACTCTGGAGGGCCAGATCACCATGGAGAAGACCCCCAGTTACTTCATCACCAAAGAAGCCCCTCGCCGGGTTTTCTCCATGAGCCGCCACACAAAGCTCATCGTGGTGGTTCGTGACCCCGTGACCCGGGCTGTCTCTGATTACACCCAGACTCTGACCAAATCTCCCGGGCTCCCGTCCTTTCAGAACCTGGCTTTTCGCAACGCCACCACAGGCCTCATCGACACAACTTGGAGTGCCGTGCGCATCGGCATCTACGCGAAGCACCTCGAGAACTGGCTGCGCTTCTTCCCGCTCTCACGCCTCCTCTTTGTTAGCGGAGAACGCCTCGTGACGGACCCAGCGGGCGAAATGGGCCGGGTCCAGGACTTTCTGGGGCTCAAACGGGTGGTGACGGACAAGCACTTCTACTTCAACCAGACCAAAGGTTTCCCGTGCTTAAAGAAGCCAGAGGGGAGCAGCAGGCCTCGCTGTTTGGGGAAGTCAAAGGGTCGGCCTCATCCCCAAATCCCCTCTGAGGTCCTGCATAGGCTCAGAGACTTCTACAGACCCTTCAATCTCAAGTTTTACCAAATGACCGGCCACAATTTTGGCTGGGACTGAACGCCTACTCACCAAAGCTCTTAAAAACTGTTAGTAGTGTTCTTGTTCAGCCAACTACCCAAAAACCAGACAGGGATATCTTAAAGACTGTGTGTTACCAAAGCTTTTACTGTGCAAAATATGCCATTTCTTTATTTTCTAAGCTATGAAGACTCCATTTGTATCATCACGATTTACAACAGCAATGCTAACAAAGGTTGTGAGGGCCTCAATCCCTTGGGCTACTTCAGCAAAGCTTTTGGGAAGCGGTGATTGCTGACCCAAAATGACAAGCACAAGCCAGATGGAAGTCATATTTGCACTTGGCACCCCTAGAAGCAGGAGTGTGATAAGCTCTTATTGCTCTCCAAAAAACTTAACAGCCTCAATATTGAAAATAACTCCGGAAATGTGCCAACAAGAGATGTGCCTAAAATATATAAATGGCAAAAGAGTAACGAGCCTTAGCAGCCTGGCAAAGCTACGATGAACAAAATGACATGTTGGAGCTTCCAGAGAATCATGGGAGCTCTGCTAAAAAAAACTACAAACCTTGACAGCAAGGAAAGAAGCAAATGGTTTTGATTTAAGCACAATCAAAATAAATAAGTCTTCAGAATTATTGAATCACATCACCATTGTTCAGTTCACCTCTGTCACATTTACACAGTGGTTGCAGTTTTAGGAAGTTATGTTTTTTCTTTAGTTCTTTCAATGCAAACTTTTTTTCTGGACCGTCTTTGATTTAAAATAGAAGCTTAAGTGTGGTGGGAACAGTACCAGAAATATAAAATGCAATCCGTTATGTGCTGTACATTTGTTGATATTTATGTTGCCATTTCAATGCTTGTATAAAATGTTCTCAACAGACAAAACCAGCATCTGTGATTGTTTACTTCATTTAACCAACACTCACCTCCATAAACAGTACTTGCAACTGTATAAAAGATCTAAAAGATTAATTTATAAGAAGACAAACTATTGTTCTGATGTTTTTCTCTGAGACTTTTGTATTTGAAATTCTGACTAAAACTTTTCTTATTCTAAAACATGTGTTCTGGGGCTCATTTTTCTGAGAAGCACTCTGTCCATCCTCTTTGTATTTGATCCAAACAAACTAATGTTGCTGCTGCCGGGAATCTAAAATACATCTGCTGAGCAGATGATTCTTTACCAGACACAGGCAGATCATTAGGAGGAACATGCAAATAATCACTGTGTTGTGTGATGACTTGTAGGAAAGCAGACATTTATTTACATAAAAATGAAAAATTCTCTAGTTTAGCCATTGTTCATTATAAAGTAAGTCTTATAATGATGACTAAATCATTTTGAAATGTAGTGTTTTAATGAATAACGATTTTTATATCAACAGTTGAAGAGTCAGCAACCAATTAGCTTTGCTTAGCATAAAGACTGAAAACTAAGGAAACAGTTTACCTGGCACTGTTCAAAGGTGATAAAATACGCCAACGAGTACTGATTTGAGAAATACATGTTTGCACTTTTTTGCTAAGAGATAGATAAGAGTATAGCCATTGTCACGTCTGTATGCTAAATATAAAGCTACAGCTAGCAGCAATTTCGCTTAGGAATGGAAACAGGGTGAGCAAGCCATTTTGACTTTATGACTTTTATACAAAATACATCAAATATGCCTATCAGCACTTCTATAACTCATGATTATTTAGTCCACACTTGGGTTACATTCATCAGAGCTAATAGCTTCCCCCCTGTTGTCAGTCAACCCTGAGCTAAGCTAACAGGCTGCTAGCTATAGCACTATGCATTTCCCCAAAATGTTGAGCTATTCCTTTAGCATCAACGAGTGGTCAGTCAGTCTTTAAAAAACACCTTGAAGTTGCAAAGGTTGGTGTTTGTAGTGACTGATCAGGGGGTTATGAGGGGTCATATGGCTGCAGGGGCTAAATTTGAAGTTAACGCAGGACAGTGGCTTTTCTGGTGTGTAAGCAATCAATTCACTGCGGTGATTGGAGACCTTTTGGGAATGGACAATCTTTGACCTCTTTCGCTCCCCCTTGACCTGTGAGCCTGCCCGCCATAAACTGCTGACCGCTACCAACACGCTGGTTAATGGAGTCGCCCTGCACGAGCTATGAGCATGCCCTCACACACATGCACACACACAAATAAACACACACACGGCTATACAACAACTCCCCCCCCCAATCCATTAATATTGCATTCTCAACCTCTGGGACCTCCACTGAAGGGAGGTGGTCCGGATCAATAACTGCCTGTTTAGTTTATAGGCTGCAGGGATATGTGCTTATACCTACATGTCCCACTGTCACTTTGATTTAACTCTGAGGTCGAGCATGGGCCGCTATCACACATTTGTAAAATATTATTTAACACCTGATATATCCTCCATACATCTGCAATCAATACAGGACCTTTACACAAGGGAGCACACATGCTGGACCAGTTAATGACTTTAATCTTTCCATGTTCCTCCATCTACTTTCTTATTCATGCAGATGTTGAAGTTGATAATTGATTTAGGGACAACAATGGAATCAATTTTAAGTTGAGTTGATTATAATTACTACCCAACTCGTCCATTCCCATTTGAACTACAAACTTTATAGCATGCTTATTGCAGTTTTAATATCATGTTTTATTTCATTTATCTCTCATGTTTTTGCAGTCAAAGCTGTTTTGTTGTATAGGGCCAACATTTTAATTGAATAATTGCCAGGTGTCTATGAATATCACTCCAAATTAATGTTGCTTTGTATCTTATATGTAGATTGTTGTTTTTCCATAGAGCAAAATAACTGAAAACCGGATAAGAAAACCAACAATATCAAATAGTTTAATGTAAAAAAAGCCACTTAAACAGCCAATGACATTTTCAGAATATAGTTTAGACAATGATCCGTTATCTCCATTCATATTTACTAAAATGTCTAGCATTAAACAGGTGGGTGGTGTTGATTTTCCACCCAGCATACTCTCCAGTTATAAAATACCTTCGAGTCACACAGCCCCATTCATGTGTGAGGAGTGCGTAAAGGGAACCAGCCAGCTATGTCGTCGAGTTTCCCGCTGGTGAAAAGTTTCCTTTATGTCTCTCTCTGCACCAAAGAGCCCTGGGACTTGAGATAGCAGCAAATCTCTCATTCATCAGCTGACTGAAGTTATTCAGGCCTGAAGGTATTGATATGCAAACAGGCTGGTTCAGCTGCAGGTCTGCAGAACAGGCCTTTATCCAGAAAGTCTCCATTCCTGATACATTTCTGTGCTGCTCACACAATGACCTCCCTGTCAATGGTGCATGTGAGCGCCTGGCTTCACTGCATAGAACCCAAACCCGCACGGATTAAACCAAACCCGGATATTGGGATGGATGGGCGAATGTCACCCCTTCAGATCTTTACACCCATAATGAAAGTGACTAGTGACCCCTGTGGAGGAGGTCAAGTGTCCTCAGTCGGCCGGGCGAGGAATGGCTGCTTGAGGATTGCCCGACCATTTGCCAGCCTGCTTTAAGGGCACTGCATGGGTGCAATCAGGCATGGAACAGCTGGAGGACAGGGGGAAGTGAAAAACACTTGCCCATCAGACAAACAGCCTACAGCACTGCCTTGTGCATGTACGGACAGGATAAGCCTTGTTGAATTTGGTCAAATCTGACCATCAGTTCTGAAAAACCAATCCCAATAGTCAAAAGAAACATTGTGCAGAAACCATCGTTGTCCCTACCAAATGTCATGTTAATTCATTGGATAAATGATAAGATGTACGTACGTTTGTGTACCAAAGTGAAGGACTCACTCACAAACACATTTATGATATGTTGCATTAAGGCAATAATGCATCTTAAACAGAAACCCCTTTTCCTTGGTCCAGCCAATGTACAATTCAGAGCATTTTAAGCAAAAAAGTTGCTTGCCAAAAATACCAGGTTTTCCTTTACTTAAAGTGCAATATGTGATGACATCCCTCTGTGTGTCATAGGTTGGAAAGTGTTAATGGAGATTGCAACATCTGCTGATTGACATCTTGCTAAAAATCTTTTTTTCCAATATACCTTGTGCAATGGCCTCATTAATCTGAATACAATGGTTCTGCTCAAAACTGGTCAGAATATGGGCTGGTTTGCTACTAGTTAGTACGGAACAATTTCAAAGACCAGATCAAATTGGGTATGTAAACATACATTTAAATAAATAATTACTAGTGTAATTAGCCACATCCTGCCACTGTTGTACTCTAAAAATCAAAGTGAAGTAGCACTTAAATTCAGGCATGTTTTATTCCCACAGCAGAGCACTTAATGTCATTAAAATCCACACAAGGCCTACTACTGTCCATACTCCACTTTCTCTCCCCTGAAGTGACTCGAGCAACTGGTCTTTGCTCCAGGACTCTGTCTCTTCTCTCTGGAGGTCAGGATCAGCCGTGTGGCCCAGAGGTCAGAGTTCAAAGTGCCTTCACCCACCAGGGTCATCTATGGTCATTTGACCCTCATATGCACAGGGTTATTCTCAGACCAATAAGTGGAAAGTGATTGCGATCTCTTAACGTCTCCATGTAATGGACTCATTTACTGTGAATGATAGAGCTATATTGGTCATTATTGGGGAAATTGCTCAGGG
>CALSBZ010038679.1:46255-61369 GCA_943591055.1 Gobionotothen gibberifrons | reverse complement strand
ACACACACACACACACACACACACACACACACACACACACAGAGACCTCTATTTCCCATTTCCCAACCCTATACTTCCCTTCACCTCCTGTCCTTTGTGTTCCCCTCTGCACCAAAAGGTAAATTAGATGCCGCTCCACATAACAGATGTCTGGGGAGTCAGGTCTCCGCTCTGAAGGCTCTCTCCGGTCAGATGGAGTTTCCTCTCGTTCCCGCTGAGGATACGGAGAATGTCCTCAAGGACCCGATCGTCTTTCAGCAGCTCGAAGAACGCTTCTGAGAGGAAAAGTTGAAATTCTTGCTCCAAGGGAAGTATGTTGCTAAAAGCTTTTTCCTTTTTTAACAAAATTAATCAATTATTTGTAATTTTTTCTTATTATGAAGCAGATATTTTTTCATATTAAATACATTCATAATAATAGTAATAATAATAATAATAATAATAATAATAGTATTTATTAAAGTTTTTAACCTATATTGGAAATTATTAAAAGCTCACACCTTGCAATAGTGAAGTAGGAAAACTATAATTATTTGTACTTGGATTTTCTTATTTATTCAGTAATTTACAGTTTGATTTTACTCTTTGGGTTTTGTAATAGTCAATTATTTCGATTAAAATAGTATTTTTTGTTTTAGATGATTGATTTAGTATCCAATAATAGTAATGTCATTGTAAAGGCAATTCTATTGAGCCCAAAAAGTGAAAGATTGCAGAATGAGGCAATATTTTTTGTTAATAATATAAAATTAAATTATATTTCGTTGTTCACTTACACTCTTTACAGTTCCACATTATATCAATTTTTTAAGTGCATGCAAGACCACAATGAAAATAACTTACAAAACCATAGCCTGTTAGTTTGATCTTCCTTTAAAAAAAAGACATGTTCTATCGTAGCGTAGGCGAACTTGTGCTGACTCACTTTGTTCACAGAGAATGTCAGTAGCTCTCTGAGTAAATATTATCCGTCGGTATGAGAAAAGATCATCAAGCTTTTATTATCTCCAGCGATTACCCGAGCACATTGGGGGCAGTGTCCTCTTCCTGTGTACTGCTGGGAGCCAGGCTGCAGTTCATTCCAACTTTTGGAGCCAGAGATGGGAACAATATCGCATCTCATGCCCTCGGGGGCCTGACAGGGGACCAGATCACCTCCCCGAGTCTCATTATTTAATATCAGAGCGCTTTACTCAGAGGCTGCAAGGAGGTCAGAGATTTATTGTCGGCGTTCAATAAGAGGCTTGTCACACACACGAGAAAAAACACACACCAGCGTACGATTTACAGACTAGTGTCTCTGTATGAGGAAGATATAGAGATAGAAAGAGACAGCACAGTTAAGTAAAGGATGAATAAGAAAGAATGGATAAGGGCCATTTGACGGGAATGGAGAAAGAGGGAATGTCCAGGTCAGGCCTTCATCACCAGAGAGAGAAATGAGATGAGAAGACCCAAGAAAAATAGAAATCGTTGGCCACACACACTTTCCGTCTTTCCTTTCCTTTCCCTTCACAATAACAAAACACACAAGACGAGAAGACCACCAATAACTACACGCAGATGTGGTTATCATTCACAATAAAAATATGAATGCACTGAAAATAAAGTCATAATTTCTCTTCAATAGACTTATTTATCATCTTGTTTTCTTGCCATTATGGCTGTAGGCTAACGTTTTTGTTATTTGTGTCGCTCTGTCAGACTGACATCCTTTGGTTTGAGGGGTAAAACAAACCAGAAATTAACATAGAGAAAAATTACATAGCCATTAATCCAAATGACCTTATGTAACACTTAGCAGATGATGAGAGGTTGGAAAGACCATCATAAATTCTTCTATATATACTTTAATTATATGAAATGACTGCTATGATGTTACTGATGGTCAACTCAGGCATCTTATTCGTCGACCAAAACACCAAGCATTACAGCGGCACATGTTCCATAATAAAGGTTAATTCTTATACTAAAAGATATGTTATAAATCTAATGTCTGGACTAGAAAAAGACCCAAATTGGCAATACAAAGACAGAATGAAATACCAGACTCATACCTTTTAATACGAACCTGATATTGGCAATTCACTATCATACTTCACAAATAATGATGGTGGATATGAATCTATGCTCCTTGTTTTGTCTCGTGAAACTAAGCAGTCAGGGAGTCCTTACTCTGCCAGGATGCGATCTAAAATAGGAATTTTAATCGATGGAGTTTAGCTTCATTGGTCAAACATAATGTTCTTGTGTTTCCAAACTATGACCAAGGTCACTCCCTTGCTATGTAATGCAGCATTAGTACTTTTAACAATTTAATTTGGGTTTTGGAATACTTATTTTCATATGTATGCTGCCCTGAAACTATCAAAAATCTAGTAGTTTTCAAGCCATGCTAGCATCATAGCTCTTGGGATGCTAATGTCAGACAGTTGGTAAATATGTAAGCGATCGTCTGACGCATTGCTAGCAAATTTCATACAGACATTCAAGGCTAGGGCTGCTCAATTAATCGTATTTTAATCGTATTTTAATCGTATTTTAATCGTATTTTAATCGTATTTTAATCGTATTTTAATCGCGATTACGATTATGGCTTGCAACGATTACGAAAACAATGTAATCGAAATAAAACGATTATTTTTTAATTATTATTATTATAAATGGATGTTTTCAAAGTCAATGAATAATCGCAATTACAATGAATTGACCCAAATAATCGAGATTATGATTTTTGCCACAATCGAGCAGCCCTATTCAAGGCCCTCATACGATTCCCTAACGACTTTGATGGCTTTTGGGATCTCCTTACTTTCACTCTATCTACTTTGTGTAAACATTCACAAATGCTATCATGCTAACACTCTTAATTTAGATGGTAAACTGAAATTGCTATGGTTAGCAAGCTGATGTTAGCATTTAGCTCAAAGCACTGCTTTGCCTAAGTAGCATTACAAAGCCACTTGCATCTCTGTGAGGTATCGCCCTATAGTTTACTTATGAATTCATCTTATATCAATATCATGCAAGACTGAACATGTTAGGGATGATGCAAAATAGCTGCGCTTATGTGACTTGTTTTGGGTATTGTAATGGTCAGTCAAATAAAAGAATTGTTGGAATTGAATGTCACCTTCAATATAAAACCATCCATTTTAGTGTGATAAATCCATACCAGTCAAAAACCTAATCCATACTTTGCTTTGCAGGCCACCATAGCATGCTCCATATGCCATACTGGTGTCCATCTGTACCGAAGACTTCCCAGAGATGAATGTGAAGCCTGGACACACCGTACTCCCCCCACTCTGAGCCCTCCCATGATGCAAAGTCAATCCCACCCCCCGATCTGAGAGGCTGACACTATTACACACAGGTAATAGAGCACATCGTAACCAGCACACGAACAGCCGCTGCAGGCCTGATCAATAGGCAGCTAAAGGAACAGGTAATATGATATTGATGGAGCCACAATTACAAGGATGTAACCGTCCATGCATGCATGTGTGTCTAAGTTAATATATCTTTTTACTACACAAATGTATCTCTGGCCAACTTGACATGCCATTGCATTCAGAGCAGCTCCTCTCCAGTCTGAAATTCAGGAGGAGTCATGGTCTAAAAGAAATCAATTACACAGGGACTATGTTGTTAATATCAGCACTGAATTGGCACTTACTCCTGAATGAGTCCACATTTACACATATATCTGTTTTTATTGATATAAACAAGCAGGGAAATTTCCCAAATTATCTTTTAAAGATGAATTAGCTTTCAAGCCCATCAATATTCAGTTTTATTTGACCATCTTCACGACCACTCCTGTATATTATCTGTCCTTTCATTATCAAAACACTTTCAACACGCTTTTCCAAATCCTTCAATATGGCTGCTTGGCAAGCGGCCCAACGCTTCACGCTATGGGTAAAAGGCTTGTGATGCATCCCCCTAATCCTTTTTCCATCATGAACTCTATCGCTTCTAATGATTTTTCCTTAAATCCCGCCATAATTACGGCCATGTCAAATGTTAAAGCGTACGGCCACTGTACAGTGTGCAGAATCTAGACAGAGCAGCATTAAGCGCTTTCAATAAAAATCCTTTAACATGTAATTATTCCTACATAAAGTATACGGTAGGTATGTAGTCCCAAAAGCCAGAGTGAAATACCAGAAGCCTAACTCTGGTGGTCCGGGGTATAACGTCACTGACAGTGAAGGGGAAAACGACTTAGAGGTCAAAGTAAATGTCCCAAAAAGAGAGCGGGAGAGCAAATCAGGCGAGCTGGGGTCTTCTAATCCAAATATAACAGACGTCTGTGTAGGTTCAATGTAACAGACCCCTGTCATAAAGACAGAAAGAGACGGTGCGCTGGCATGGAGGTCCGTATCATGTGACCAAACACAGCAAAGGAAGGAAGAGACGGTAGCAAAATAGTTGAATTAAAGTTCCAGTATAGCCCAGACAGCTAGAACATTCAGCCAGAGTTTGGTATAGTTGTTATTTAAACTTAATTTCAATCTTGTCTTTTTTGTCTAGAATATGTCATGTTAATAAAGTCACAGACAGTTCATGTTTAATGATGTCGGTCCCGTCTCATCTCGTCATTTTATGTCAACAAAATTACCACTAGAGTCCATTTAAGTGTCCAAACGCAGTAAAAGGATGAAGGAGACGGTTGTAAAATGGTTGGATTAAGCTCCAAAATAGCCCAGACACTCACCGGTCAAATATAATTCTGCTTCCTCCACAGACTCAATCTCAGGCAGGCGCTGAAACGGTGACATACAGGTCAAGATTCAGAGGAAACACAACATAACAGACAGTGCAAAGTCCTGATGGAGCTATTAGGATTCCCTGCATTGCTGTAGGTCTGAACTAACCTGTCATCTCCTGCGCTGGCAGCTGATTTAAGGACGGACATGTCACTGCATACTGAGTCCAGGGTTAGGGTCTTATCTGCCCACCCAGGAAGAGCCGGCACCCACTTTCACTTCCAACTGCTCGACTGGTGTCTGCATCCGCTCTGACTTTCTCTTAATCGAGCTAGATTGACTTTTCATATTTACAAAAAGAGGCAATTAAAGTGGTGATAATGTTGCGGGTGGCTGACCCCCATAAAGGGTGAGATGTCAGTGTGAAGCTCTTGAGGCAAAGACAACTACGTCAAATGAAATAATATACAACAATGATCATTTTGCCTTCATCAAATAATTAAATAAATGAAAATCAAACAGTTTTTAACAACCAAAACTGTTTTTAGACCACGAGGTGTTTTTTTGTCTACCTCAATTTTGAGATGCAAAAATTACATTTACAGAACTTATTTTCAGATGTCCTAGAACAGGGGTGTCAAACTCAAGGCCCGGGGGCCAAATCCGGCCCGCGACTTCATTTCATGTGGCCCCACAAGAGCTTGCAAAGAATATAATATGTTTATTATACGGTTACATGCACGTTGCCCATAAACTACATGTCCCACAATGCATCTCAAATGTGACTTTTTTTCTCCGAATCTGACTTTTTTTCTTCAAATGTTTTATTTTTTTTCAAAATGTCACTTTTTCCCCCAGAATTTGGCTTTTCTATTTAAATCATTTTGTGACATTCTCACTGAAGAGACTTGCAATTATTGGCCCTACACTTCTGCTTTCAGACGTAGTTAATTGATAATAATCCAATGCAGGGGCAATAATGTAATATATAATATATTATTTTATATATATTAAATATTTATATATGTATTTTGATATATATATATAAAACTGGCCCTTTGAGTGCAACCATGATGCTAACGTGGCCCGAGATGAAATTGAGTTTGACACCCCTGTCCTAGAATATCATTTTTGATTTACAAATAAGAAGCGGCGTGCACGAAAGGATTTACAACCTGCACTGTTTTAAAGGATAGCAACAGTCCGGCAGAAAAACACTAAAGACGACGGAGCGTGACACATCTGTGTGTGTAGGTGGACTGCTAAGAACATTTGTGAGTGCTGGTCCTCCTATTCATAATATAATATGTTTCTCCTTACGTGTGTATGTATGCCTCATGCATGTGTGTACGTTTTTGATTTAGTGATGCAAAACTACCTAGTATATATTTTTAAACAATAACAAGGATTATAGAAGAATGTTTTTGCTTCTTTCCCATCCTCATCTTGTGACCTTTTTCATTGTGTTCCCCCCCTATGGGGTCCCAATCCCTAAAATTGAAACCACTGCACTAAAGAACTCCTGGAGACTTTTAGACATAATAAAAGCAACAAGTAGAGACCATTACTTTTCTTCTTTCTGACTATTATATTCAGTCACCAACTTCATCAATCACTCTTTCAGTGAAAGTTCAATTCTCATGTCTCCGGTTTTTCATTCCTGCCGCTCTACATCTTCCTCTGATTCTCAGCGGGTTCTTCACTGCTAAATCCCCAGAGACTCCCTGCGTTCCCATTTGTTCACTTATTACGCTGAGCATGACATACTCTTACTTCCATTTTAATCAAGACTCGGCTTAACGTCCTTTGTGAAACTGCTGTTGACGTTTCATTACCCCTGGCAGAGTCGGTGCTGCCCAAAGGCCTTGTCTCTCTATATATCTCTCTGTGTGTTCCTCCTCTCCACCACAACATCGAACCCTAGAGCCTGACTGGTTATTGCTGGGAAGCTTGGCTCTTCCCAGTGACATCCACCCCCCCTCTGTCCTCCCTCCCAGTCTCTGCTAGTCTGGACTGGCTGCTGCTAAAGCGCTGCAGTACATGATGACTGGGACGAGGCCATAATTCGTTCCATTCCTTTTTATTAAACCCATAGCCACACTGTTATTAGTGCTCGGTGAAGAGAGCTTTAACAGCATGATGTCTTCCATATGTGATGTTAGTAGGCTACCATCCCAAAGAGAGAGACAGATGAGACATAGGCCTTTCCCTCTAATGGCAGAGTTGGTTTGAAGAAGGCCTCCAAACATCCAACAGGGTACAGAGCGGCATGGCTCCCTCTTACAGGCGTCCATTGACTCGCTGCAGCAATCCAATGCAAGACTCATTATTTACATCTATGATATGTGTGTAATGTGTATTTGTAAAGCGCTTTGAGCATCTGGAAAAGCGCTATAATAAATGTAAGGAATTATTATTATTATTATTATTATTATTATTATTATTATTATCTTTGCATAATCTGCAGTGGCATTGCAGAATTCTTCCTTTAATGCATTTGTCATGCACCCATCTTACAATCACGTTCAATTTGTACTTGCAAAGAGCAGCATTGTTTCTCAGATAACTCACTATTATTGAATTTGTTATGATATTTGAAATAGAGAAAAGTTTTGTTTTACTTCTGCGGTGGAAAAATGTACAAGGAGAAGTTGGTCTAACTTAGCTTGAAGTTAAAATTCAAATAAATACCATATTTTCTGTTTCCCTTTTGCAAGGAGACTGCTCTACTTTGTGCTAAATGCTAACCTGTTGCTAGCTCTATGATGGACAAGACAACAAAGCCACAGCAAGGACATGCTTAGCATAAAAATGTGGGTACGTGGACCCCTAGGGGTACGTTGGAGTACTGCAGGGGGTACATGAGATTTATTTAGTTAATGACAAAAAACAAAAAAATAGATACATTTTAGGAAAAGTAACAAAGTTTGAGCAGTGTGGGTTTTATATGAACAGAGTTACACATATTTCAAAACGTGAAGTGTAATAACTGCAGTGGCCTTCCTGTCACTGAGAATAACTAAGATCCTCAGTGAAGCACAAGCCCATGTTTCTCACTAAATTGTAAGTACAACTTATTCAAAAGATCAGTTCAATGCAGCTAATGTCGTCTCAGTGTTATTGCATGATGTTAAAATTGGTTTGCCATGAATTTAGTGATGGATTGTAAACATTTGAAATGAAGCATTTAAGTGTTTCTCAGTTACAATGTTGTTGTTTTAATAAATCAGACACTGATGGTGCAGCGCTGTACTGTACCTCTTTATATAGGCATTTTTCCCCTAACAAATAGTTTTTGCGCTGATCAGGGGCTTGGCTGAATTTTTTTTTCAAAGGGGGTACATTATTGAAAAAGGTTTGAGAATCACTGGCTTAGCGCAAAGACTAAGAACAGGGAGAAACAGCTATCCTTGCTTTGCTAGAAGCGAAAACAAGTCTTCCTAAAGGTACCTGTAGAGGTCATGTGTTCAAACCAAAGACTATATGGTTAAACATGGTTTTATACAAAAAAAAGATGTGTAAAAACGTCAAGTTGTGGTGCCACGAGGAGTTTGGTGTTAACTGTTATAGCTAACTGGCTACTGGATGTAGCTTCATATCTAAGGGCTGCACGATTTTGAAAAAAACTGACATTGCGATTTTTTTCCCCCTGCGATATATATTGCGGTTTTTTTAACTATATTTAACCGGATGAAGGATTTTAGTCACGGACGTCTGGATCTTAACTGGTTGACTCATCATACCTTAAGTCATGATCTAACATGTCATGATAATGCAGGTTGCTTACCCTCAAATAAGAGGGTTCATCTGTGAATGAAGAAGAGTGGTGTCTAGAAGGGATCCAAGAGATTAAACGTATTACATTCAACTATAGGAAGCTTCATTCTCACATTAGGGAATTAACATACGTGACAAAATAGGTCATTTAACTTTTTATTCCACAATTAAAACCTTTTTTGTGCAAATAGCAGCAAAGTAGTGGACATCTTTTAAACAACATTATAACAACAAAATGAAGAACAGCTATACACCAGCTCCTTTATGCTGTTTTGAACCTTTCTCATATGGTGTAACACCGGCAAAGGCATCTGAAATAGTTTGTTGCTGTGCGTGCAGAGAGCCTCCACTCAAGGACCCCTGACATGAGAGCCGCGCAGGTTTTAATTTTGTAGCAAGCAGCAAAATAATTGTAACATGACGTGTTTGAGTTAATTTACCTACTAAATATCGAACGCCCTAAAAAAATAAATAAAATAAAAACCGCACGTCCCTGCGGTGTGAATACCGCGCATGCGCATATCGCGGTTATCGCCATGACACGGTATATCGTTCAGCCCTAGAGACAGATATGGGTATTGATTGCAGCACATAAAGCACAGACAGATCTCTTGTTAATTAATGTGCATAATAACCTTGATATCTTAGGAAGTCTAACATCCATAGATCTGGATGTCTTTGTTATTCATCAGGAACCGATCATGACTAGAAGTATAAAGGAAAGATGGAAGTGAAAAACAGAGAACATTAAAACACAGAACCACATCATGATCGTAAACTATGGATAAGGCCTAAAAACGGATCAATCATATTCAGTTAAATATTATAAGACCCTTGAACTTCTCACTGAACACTTCTATGTATGGAAGAGTAGCTTATAGGAAGAAATCAATCGAGTGTTTTATCCACTTTTGGAAAGAAAAGGAGCCTATGAATGATTCATGCCTTAATCTGGATTTCTTTTAAAAGTCCAAGTCTTACGATAAGTCCAATAATACGACATAATGAGTTTTATGTGCCAAACAGTAAGCACTCGACTATAGTTGATGTCACTGTTATTCAAACATTGCATATTTCACTCTGTAATGAAACTCTCCCGTGACAATATCACATTATAAATAATAGAAAAGCCACTTGTGTGCATATGTGGAGGCCATACAGATGATGCAGAACATCAGTGCCACATGCCGTGAAATCTGAACCTAAACAAAGCAACGCTGAAGTAATTTAACAATTAACTCATAAACACCATTATAGCGTGAAACTGTGTCCTGCTTTGTAGCACATTTAGGGCGATGCTCCAGAGTATAATGATTCATTGTTCAGTGGAACAAATGCGCCAAAGAAATGAACGCTTCTGTTTCATATATCAGTCTGTAATAATAATTGAAAAAATATGTTTCTCGCCTCAATTTGAGGAAAAATAAATGACTTCAAAGATGGATTTCTTTTTATCTTGAAGAAAAAGAGAGTTTCTATCTGAGCTTTTCAGGGGAACTACCTAAACAGTGAATGTGTGAAGACGTTTGTGAGGCTTTGATGTAGGTGAAATGATGAATGGTTGTAAACAAACGTCTCTGGGTAACTTCACATTGACAGCTGCTGTTTATCAGGCCGGATTTTGAGTGGATAATACGTTTTAATTGTGTGGTTTCCGCTGTGACTAAATACTGGAAACTACATATGCACATATGAGGAGCTCTTTTCCAAAACGCTATAAAAGCCAAATTGAAAATTGAGTTTGTTGTGCCATTTTTGCTGTGTACTGAACCTATTCACTGCTCTATCAACATTTCATGCCAAATCGCTATATATCCTATATATATATATATAAATTTAATATTAACAAAATGTGTGGGTCTAGGTAAAAAATGTCATTTTCCTGACAACTATTAAAATGGATATATAGCGTTTTGGAAAAGAGCTCCTCATATGTAAAAACACATAGCGTGGATCAGAAAATGCATTGCACGCTCATTTTCACACAAACAATTGTCTCCTTGAACTATATCCCCCCACTCGTTGAGTGAATACTTTTTGGATGTTTCCTGGTAAAACGTTATTTTTTGCCTTAAACATGATTTGTGCCGTTTGGAATTCTACCAGGTCTTTGAATTTTAACAATTTTGACTGCAGGAATAATTTGTTAGTGTGATCAGATCAGAACATAATAACATTGGAAGCTGATTGGTTTGCGTGTACATGTAGAAAGTAAAATATATTAAAAACAACATAGATTGATAGATCCACAGTCAATCCATTTTGTGCAGACTCAAAATGTTGACATCTATTAAATAATTTTTAATCATTTGCCCATTACACTTCACAATCAAATTGCAAAATGTCTTAAAATAATACTTTATTTCTGGAGCTTTTACAACACCAGCTACAATTGATTGATTCCCAGCTATGAGCAGCTCCTCCATCTCCTTTGTTGGGTTTGAGAAGTAGTGCCACACACTGAATTTATCCGCCCATCCCCCCTTTCATACAAGGACACCACACATTTGGATTAAGTCCAAAACTGTACAAGCCAGACAACAGGAAGATACAAATCATGCCTCAGTAGGGCGTGTAAGTGGTGGTACCTGTTTTGTGTAGACAATGAAATAAAAGCGCTTAAACCACAAGCTGCACTAAAACATAATTCCTTTTTGCATTCAGTAACAGTGTGGGAATGTTCACTGTGAAACAAACTGAAAATAGTTGTTTCATTTTAGTCATGTTTTGCAACAGAAACGTCACTTTCCCCTCGTTTAATTTTATGTCATGTAATGTAATGTTTCCTGCCTCACTTACAGAGAATCATGGCAACAACTTGGCCTCAGTATTCCTCCCATTACCTCAAAATGGTGGCATACAGTGATAATGGGAGCTGACATCATCATGCATGCCACTGATATCTGTCCTGGTGCAGCTTTTCAACAGCACGTTATTAACATCATCCCTCCACAGTCATGCACCCACCCTCCTCTTTCTGGACACGGAGATGAGAAAACCGACGGCATTGTTCGACCGGAGCCCAGCTGGATTCAATGGCTGTGTGCAGACTCCGCGGTGCGACAGCTTTACAGTGCAGTTAGTCACACAGGTGGCAGGGAAATTACAGTGTACATACTTGGACGTCTTCCACTTCTGGAAGCCAATAAAGACTGCCAAACTGCTGCCAACCACTGTTAAAGCTATACTTGGATGTAGACCGTGCCAAGATATTGCTCACCGTTCAGAATGATTTGTTTTAATGGTTGGGTTTCAATCAAATAATGATGATTGGTACCATTTAAAAAAAACGTGTTTCATTATCAACAATAGCTCTTTTGTCTATGTGTGTGTGCAAACGGAATCCCTTTGGTTCACCAAGCGAAATACTACGACTAAATACCCACTTCCTGTTTGAGTTTATTTGGGACATCACATGTGGATATAGTGTAAACACCAGTTCCGGATCAGAAATGGTCATTTAGATGAAAACATGAGTCTCTCTGGTGTAGTTTTTTTAGACAAAGAAGGAACACACAGAAAGTAAATTTAGCGGAAATATGTAGCTGTCACTTCCTTGTCATCCATTCCCTGCAGATGTCAAAAAGACTTAGCTCTGTGTTGCCATGCATCTGAGCAGTCGCCAACGCTTCCTCTTCTCCTCTCTTGTTTTACACAGGGAAGTGCAGCTGAACCACAGATATCCTGTCTGGTGCCCTCATGGAGGTCCGGTGGACAGTCGCTAAATATGAACAGCAGTGGAGGAAGTATTCATCTTTTTTTACTAGTAAAACCACAATGTAAAAATACTCCTTTATGAGTCAAATTGATGCATTAAAAAGTAAAATAATATAGGTACCATGAGCATAGTTCTCTTAAAGTCTTAAAAGGATGATACAGGATGGCTTCGGTCAGTATTTTATGATATTTTTTATATTATTAGATTATAGGGAAAGGTTTTACTACTGATACATGAATATGAAAATAGCTTTAAATGTTGAGGTGGGGCTAATGTAACTGTTCCGGTATGACATGGTCGTTTAATTTACTGTATATCAGTGCATTATGTGCTAAATTGCTATTATGGAAAAATCATAATTAGCATATAGCACATGTAAAAAGAGAGCTTAAAGGGGACCTATTATGCAAATTGTTTAAGGTTTCATTATTGTATTTTGTGCCTCAACTGTGATGTTTACCAAAACCACACACTGCAAGAAAGGGAGAACCCCAAAAAGCATAATAGGGTTTCTTCAAGCAATTAAAATGGTCACATTGGTAATGAAAAATGTTACGAATGTTGCGTTTCAATGTCTGGCATGAGCCCCTGTACTCCAGTGTTATTATTCCCAGTGTGTATAGTGCTGAATTGCAGTTTTCTTAAGAAGCAGAACATGTATAACAAGACATTGATTGATGTATCAGTGGCAACATAATGAATTCCCAAAGAAGAACAGCCCAGTAAACTGCTTAGTTTAGTCAAGATGGACAGGTTGCATATTGCTTAACACAGTCAGCTTAACAAGGTGTGTTATTGTACACTTTAATTACCCGGTATTTGAGCGTTACACCTGCAAAAAGTCAGTTCTGATTGCAGTCATTAGACTAGCCTCATTTACGGTTGAGACTGAAAAAACAGCACTGTGTTTATAATACATGTGTTAATGAACATGGTAGATATACACACTGTATGCACTGGTATGCATAAGGACAGAACACACACACACACACACACACACACACACACATACAGACATACACACACACACACACACACACACACACACACACACACACACAGTCAAATGATAGATTAATAGCCGGGCAGTGGTCAGACAGCTGCACGCCCTCCAGGGAGCCGACCTGCACTAGAAAAAAGGCCATCCAATCACAAGAAGCCGCACGGTTACTTCCTGTATAGGCCCTGAATAAAGTCACACCATCAGAAGCGACAAGCAATTGCTGATGTCTGCTTATCATGAAGAAATTCAAACGATTTATTCAAATCATTTGGAAAAACCCAACCAAATATCGGAAGAAAAGGCATGATTGATGACAGGTAAACCGAGGCCATGAATTCATTATGGATGAATCACTGAAGCAAAAGTAACTTGATTTATCTGATGATGCTTTACAGTGCTGCTGTGATTAATGGACTCACAAACTGTATAGAAAAACCTAATGAAATTAGAATTTGAAATTTGGTATCATTTGAATAGCCATGCACCGGTGCAAATAGCAAATCGATGCCTCTGCCTAGCTACCATGTACTTAATCAGTTCACATTATACAACATTATTCAAAGTCTGTCAATACATGGATGAAACGTAACACACCAGACTGTCTGTTGGGGATTAATCTGTTCTGTTATTGTGCTGAAAAACCCTTTATAGCTGCTACTGCACTTTTTCCTCTCAGCGATTAAAAACACATTGACCGTAGAATTATATCACCAGACATATTACTGCCTGAAAAACAACATTAGTCACAGGGATGAGATATCCACACCACAGGGATTAGTCACCGGGGAAGAGGAACAAGGCTAAGCGAAGCTAAATAAGGGTTTACTGTTACACCTTTTGATTCCTGCTTCGGTGTGTGAGACAGTATCACATGTCAAATACAGCTTTATGTCATCAAAACAAACCAGGAAACTGTCAAATTCAGCTCAGCAAATCCGTCTGAGAATAAATCCCATGCTGTGGATGGTGACAGGGGTGGATTATAAAGGTGCATGATATCTTAGTTTTAGGTCAAAGACATATATGATGTGTGTCTCTGTGATGTGAATGTGTGTAAGTGACAGCTTCCAATTAATTGGTCTATCAGCGATGGCAGTTGTATTGTTCAATCTCATTTCCTGCATGTTTGCGCAGCTGTTCATAATGTTTACTGTACTGAATGTGTGTTGAAATTGTGGATTTGATCCTAACGTCTAACAAAACATTGGATGAATGCAGGTCTCTTGTCATCACAAAAGAGATTGCATACACTTCATACAGTAGTTATAGGTGGTTAATCCGTAAATAATAGTAATTAATGGTACTTAGTGGAGATGGAAGTGACTTCATCTTTTGTTATGAAGTGTTAATATCAGACTTTTTGCAACATTTACTAGCTCCTAATAAAAGATTGATGATGATTTTTGGTTAAGAGGAGAGAAGATATACTTGTATTAATCCCAATTTGGGAGAAAACAAATTGTCACAGCAGCACATACACAATTGCAGATGAATTGAAAATACAATTAAATACAAAATAAACATAAACAGCCAATATGTACAAACAGTGAACAAAAATAAACTGAACAGTACATTTTCCCTCGATGAACACAACGTGAAATTACGATTTTCCACCGACTGCATTTGAACGCAGCATCTGCAGATTCCGTCGCGTGCCGTGCAACAGTTTTGCCGCGATACACAAATAACAGTTTGGGAAAACAAAGCAGGTAAAGTCAAAGAGAAAAGACGAATTAAAAAAAGAAAAAAGGTCTTAGGTATAACTGAAACTAAGCTAAACATATTCTAAATGGTAAATTCAGACATAGTTTAAAACCCTCAGGTAATTTAGAGGTGTGATAAGAGTGCACAAGTCACTGTTAATGCTAACTTTACTAGCCTTGCTAGCTAACTACTTAACA
>CALSBZ010038679.1:10277-26255 GCA_943591055.1 Gobionotothen gibberifrons | reverse complement strand
CAACTCAAAGACGCTTTACAGTGTGAGGGAGGGTAGACAAACAAGGACAGGCAAACAAGTAAGTATAGTAAAATACAATAAACAAAAAAAGGCAGTCAAGAGGAAGTTGATTGAGAGGGGGGGGGGGCTTATGGGTAGACAGAGTTGAAAATATGTGTTTTGAGGCGCAACACATAACAGTGAGAACGACACTCTTGTTTCACGAGTAGATGCACTTTTCCTCCAAGAAAATACAGAAAATAGGTAGAAGGTATTCTTTGAGTTAACGTGGTTTCTGGAATACTTCTTTTACGTTTTTCTGCACAACATTATATTTGAGAGAAAGCAGACATCACACTTAACTTACTCTCACAAAATAGTCTAGATATATAAATGTATATATTGCACAACAGGTAGGAGAACAAAATGAACTGTCTGTAAAGCTATATAAGTCTCATCCTGTCATGTATCTTTTACCTGTGGCAAAATTAGCTAAATGTGCAGGAACGCAAAATCCAAACATGTCTCGCCATCACCGTCTTTTCACAGTCGGTGGTGGCTGCTTTTGAAATGAAAGTATATTCCTTACCGTGCACTCTGCATCTTCCAAACGGTTTTCCGAATGTTTCCAACACCTCAACATCCTGAGTCCCTTGAAGGCTCCTCACTGGGTCAGCTCCCTTCTCTTAGCTACCGGCATGCAGCTGTGGTCATGACTGAGACTCAGTACACCTGGGCCAGCTTCTCTTTGTCCCTGCAGACCTCCCCCTTCTTCCTCCCCCTTCAGTCACACTCCCAAATCCCACTTCACACAAAACTCTGAACCTGCCAAACTCACATTTGGAGTCTTGTCTTCCTGCTATTTCCTCTAATATGACTTAATATGCCTCTCTAACATTATCCTGTCCCCCCCTCACTCAAACACACACTTACAGGAGAGGAGTTGGCCGCGCTCCCCGGCTCAGACAATGGACAAAGGGGTGAGGCAGGTGCAGGTTGAAATCCTCTCTCATCAGGTGCGAGGCGATATCGCTGCTGCATCCAGACGACGACAGGCCAAGGTGACTTTAAGCACGGGAGCTTTTCTGTGTTCACTTTGAGGTAAAAAGTCACAGCGAGCAGACGTTTATTTAGTCAATATAATTTCTGCTTTATTACAGATTTGAGCAGCTATTCAGTTAGAGGGCACAATAAGTAAAAAGGAAGACCGGGTTCACTTTAAAACATGAATGAAACACTGTGACGTACTCCCATTAATGTATCTGCAGTGCTTCTGCTGAGGTGTGGAGATAAAGGTTATAATACACAGAAAGTTCAAGTCAGACACGTAGACTCAGTGCTTGTTATTTATAGACGTTAAAACAGCTGTAAACCTGAACACAATATGTTACAACACATTGTATCATGTGTTCATCCTCCTCGAGTTTGACTTGTAGTTGCTAAAGAGGATCTTGCATCACAGACAGTCTTTAAAGTACACTCTCTCTTCCCCTTTTCCCCAGGAACGGAAGATATACACAACACTGTGAATCCTTGTTCTTATGTTATAAACAATCATTAATACCATGTTAAATTGGCAGGCTTTTACATTTCCAAAATAGATAAATTATGTATATCTTAATAAACTTTGTACTAGATTTTAATCATATGTATCTTAAGGAAAAAGATTCCCTTTTGGTGAGTAATGGAGTCTTTCAGTCCAGGTTCATCCCTGCAGAGCGGGCAGCAGGTCAGCGATGCTCTCCACGTAATAATCCGGCACCATCCCTTGCCTCTCCGCACAGCCGCTCTTCTGATGGGCCTCGGCGTCCTCCACCGTGCTGACCCCCGTGAGGGTGAGGAGGGTCTTCAGGCCGCAGTTGGAGCCCAGCATGATGTCCGTGTCGAGGCGGTCGCCCACCATCAGGCAGCGGCCGGGGTCCACTCCGAACTGGGAGGCCACGCAGTCGAACATGTACCGGTTGGGTTTGCCCACCGTCTGGGCCTGGCGCTGGGCGGCGGTCTCCACGGCCTGCAGGAGGCAGCCGGTACCTGAGAGGAAGAGGAGTAGTGAGGACACTTTAACTCAATCTAGCAAGTTAGATTAAAAGGGGCCCTACTATGCACTTTGGGATGTCCCCTATATGGGTTTAGTGCATGTAAGAGTTTCTCTCCCACACACTCCCCCTCGCTTTAAATTATAATGATCCCTCATAGCATTTTGGATGGGTGGAGCTAAGAAATCCAGACATGTGAGATGCACGTGAGTCTAAGACATGTCTTTCCAGGAAGTAGACCTAATACTTATTATCTGACACATGTTATACAGTTAAAGTCTGACTTTGTATTGAGCATGTTATGCACAATTTAGTGCATGCTTTGTGTTGTTGTTATAGCCTCAGGTCTCTGGCCCTGCAGATGTAATAGTTGGGCATGCTTGTACTTGTAAACAAGAACTATCAGATGTTTTTCATGACCTGGCCTAAAATGTAAGCTTTATATTTCCCCAACAGTTTAAGTGATGTGTGCAGAAGATCCACTAACTATTGTTAATGTGTGCTGCAGTGATTTAACCTGCTTTAACCCCCTGTAATATGTGTGTGTGTATCCAGTACCTAGTGCTAGTACTATCAGATTTTTCATGACCTGAATTGAGGCCTTATATTTCACCATAAGTTTCTGTGCAGAAGATCCACATGCTGCAGTGATTTAACCTGCTTTACCCCAATGTAATATGTGTGTGTGTGTGTGTGTGTGCAGTCCCTACCTGGCACGGCCTTGCCTCCCTCCAGGGGCAGCCTGGTGTCCCTGTTGGTCCCCACAAACAGACACCCAGGCTGCTGGATCAGGTACTGCAGGGCTCTGTTCAGTTTCGTGTAGCTGAAGTGCTCATCGAACCCGACCACCACCGCCTTCACCTCGGGGTCCAGGTCCACGTTGGCCCAGTTCATCGGCTTCCCGGATATATGGTCCTCTCCCACCCCGGTCTGCTGGATCCCCACCGCCTGCAGCTCGTCTCTCATCGCGTTACTTCCGATCAGGTACACCTTTTTACCCTCCAGTTTGCACTCATTCTTCAGGTACATAGCTGAACAGTACGCCGTCCCGAACACCTCCTCTTCGGTCGCATTAAACCCCATTGTGGTCATTTTCTCCGCGTACATCTTCCTGGTCTTGGTGCTGTTGTTGGTGACGAAGAACACCTTCTTGCCGCTTTCCTTCAGCAGGTTTATGACCTGAGAGGCTCCCGGGATGGCCTGGTCCCCCCGCCAGATGACCCCGTCGCAGTCAAACAGGACGCTGTCCACCGAGTCCAGCACCGGCTTCACCAGAGCCCCGGTTAACCGGGTACATTTTGACCCAGACATTAGGGTAAACAAGAGACGTGATTTCAGGTTCAAATATGAATAACTGTTCGACTGTTAAATAGCTGTTACGTGTTGTCAGGCTAAACAAATACAATAACTGTTTAACCGTTATATAGCCGTTACAACACTTCGTGTTCCCTACCGTGCAACGTCACGGGTTGTCGCTAATGTCAGCACTACTGTTTGTAGTTACGTCCAGTTTTGTGTTAATGGTAGTTTTGTTGTTTAAATAAGTTTGTTGAGATACGTCGCTGACAAAATCCTGACCTTCCACTCCGGTGTAAAAGTGTTGAAGCAATTCTGAGGTTACTTCCGCACCGGCTTAAAGGGAAAGGAACAAATACAGTTCCCTTCCGGTTAAGCTCATTTACTGTTTACAACATGCATATGTTTTTCCTTAAAATAAACAAGAACAAATCTTTAATACATTATAGCATAATCATGTCGTATTCTAAGCTGTGATTCTAGGCTACAAAGCATTACAAAAAGAAGCCAGGTACAGAACAACACCCCAACAACTGCACTTCCGGTCAAGCTAATGCCCTGCCCACAACACATAATGTGTCTTTTCACAAATAATAACACAATTAATGAAATATGTTACATAATAACTGCGTATTCAAAGTGCTTCAACAAAAAAGCCAAGCACCCTTCTTAGCATCAAACTACAGCTCCCATTAGTCTTTAGGAAAAGTGTTCAAATCCCACTTGGATGCAAAATATATAAAGTTCACAATAAGTACACAACATTAAAAACCTGAGTCGTAATGCCTTTAACAAATATTGAACAATTACAATGGGAGGACATATGCTCCAGCTTTTGAAGCATTCACACTTTACTCAATGGCAGAACAAGAATGAACAAAATGTTCTAAATTGGCATTCAAAAGATCTAATTACTTTTGTGTTTGCTGTAAATGTTGCCACAGTTTATTAATACAACACATTGTGTGGGAGGTAGACACCAGAGCTCGTAAAGAAATTGCTACCGTAAACTTTATTCTTTCAGTCAGCAGTAGTTCTTAGGCACAGTGACCCCAGGGGGTGTACAAAAAAATGCAGCATAACAACACAAGACTAGTCATTTCTTTTAGTTGTCTTTTTTGTGAACAGGACGTGGAGGGAAGAAGATCTCTCCCAGGTTTCGGAGTATTCCTCTGCTGTAGTAGTTTCTTTTAGAGTGGTCTGGTGCCGGGCTGCAGAGATGGTCAGCGGTGGCAGTCGGGTGGCAGTGCTGACACACGTAACCTCGACTTTTGTACCACTCGTTGGAGGTCTGGTTCACGAGAGCCAGGTAGGAATGGAAAAGAGCATAACCAGCGAGGAGGAAGAAGACAAAGACCAGAAATCCCAACATGAAGACGATTCGGGGGAAGGTCAGGAACAGATGCTGCAGAAAGAGAGATGTGTATTTTGTCAAATGTGTAACTTTGTTGATTATAATTTCTTTCTTTTTTTTAAATATTTAATACTTGTTTATGTATGCTTTAGGTAACATTAAGCTGTCTTTGGCTCTTTTCTGCTGTAACAATGTACATTTCGCCTCTGTGGGACTAATAAAGGTATTCTGATTCTGAAAGGTGTGGGGGAAACTTCTGAAGCAATGGGAGTCAGGACTCAGAAGCCTCATCTCAATACCCCTCCTCGACTCCTCTCTTCCCCTCCTCCGGGACTTGACCCGGAAATCGATCAAGACACGCCATGTTGAAGGACGTCCCAATAGCTGAAATGCACACGGAGGAGTCGAGGAGGGGTGAGGGAGGAGGGAGGAGGGAGGAGACGAAAGGGAGGATACACATGAGCAGACTACGCGGAAGTGTTTTCACTACTCGCGTATGAAAGCCCCGCCCCCACCTTCACAGCTGGGCCCGCCCCCACCTTCACAGCTGGCCCCGCCCCCACCTTCACAGCTTCATTTCAACAGAGGAAAGACAACTGGAAGATGAGTGGAAAAGCGTCACATGTATAAATGCTCACAGCTCCGTGGGAATTATTATGTGCAATTCATTTCTAAAAGGCTTTCACATTACTATCATTATATTTTTATTTAAATGTAGGCTACATTTGACACCAAAACGGAACACAAAAGCAGGACCAACCATCATACATTGCATTCCTTGACTAACAAGAGAAAGATTCATTCATTTAAATAAATATTTAACCACAAATGGGCCGGTTCTAAGGGGTTATTCAGTTAAGCCCGATGAGAGGGGTTACAGCTGTTCACATGTCATCATTAACAGACGTCGTTTAAAAGTGACGTTTGAGTGAACGAGGACATCCCAATTAATACCTGAGGACTCCTCTGTCCTCGCGTCACCTCCTCGTGTCTCTCGCTCGCATCTTACGGAGGCGGAGCTAAGACGCAAGGAAAGGAGGCGAGTGAGGGAAAGGAGGAGTCGAGGAGGAGTATTGAGATGAGGCTAGAGAGACACGAGGAGAGCTGGAGCTTTGATGGCAAACACTGACGGTTTATCTGGAGCTTCGGCCGGAGAATTCACAAGACATGTCACGGGCCACGGTCTGACCACGCGGTTGAGATGCCACAATCAATTCTGAAGAACCCTCCAGTAGCTCCAGGTTTCAACTAGTTCAGAGTGTAATAATCTACATTCTTCAATAGATAGACTAAACAGCTGAGGACACTGAATCACAGTTGTTGTCGCTTATGGCCGAGAAGGATGTGTTCCAGGTGTCCCACAACAATAACTATCTCTGACCGACAGTAGCCCGGTCACAAACTGGTAACAACAACAACTTGCTAGGGCAGCCCCTCCTTATGGGAGTAACGGCTGCTCAAGGTTGGTCAGCTGCGTCAGAGGGCGAAAGGTAAACACGTAGGGTGAAATGATTCCCTGACAAAAGGTATTACGTGTCTTGAGGTTAAAGGAAGGTAGCCGCGACATGCCAGCATGTATGGAGTCTCACCTGCACAACAAACAGAGGCCCTGCTGACTGCTGCTGGCCTTCCTCGTCTATATAACTGGACCTCAGGAGCCCTGACCTCAGGACGGCGTGAAGCAGCATGTCTCCTGTTAGAACGGCCACATCGCCCGCCGCGGCGCACACGCTGAAGAGGTAGAGCAGGAAGTAGCGTGTGTTCTGAGCACCGATGCAGTTGTTCACCCAGACGCAGTGGTGGTCAAAGCGTTGAACACACCGGTTGCAGACCCCTGAAACACAGACGGTGAGTATTGATTCTGTATTCTAAAGCTTTGCAAATATAATGCATTACAATGTTAACTATGCCGCCTGTTCATATTTCTGTTCTCACTGCAGTGTTTGGAGCGAGCCGGTTTGACGAGCATGCAGGTTTCACAGGAGACGCCCGGGTGAAACAGCCTCCTGTCATACGGATAGATGTGCAGCTGGCCGGCGATTTTCTTCTTCGTCACTGTGCCTGCCAAGGTTGAGAGGAGAGAAAAATATAAGGCAACAAATCTCTCCAAAACGGAAAAAATGCACATTATTGCAAAACGGCTGAAAGTATCTACTTTGAATTAACTGGTGTCAGATAAAGTAATAATTACCAATTAATAGAATTGGGAGGGATGAAGCCCCTCTTTAATGGTCACACATGCAGAGCACACAGCACACACAGTGACATTTGTTCTCTGCTTTTAACCCATCCTAGTACCAGGAGTCTAGCACTAGGAGCAGTGGGCAGCTATTGTACAGCACCCGGGGAGCAATGGGAGTGGGGGGGGAAGGGGGGTGTCCGGTCCCTTGCTCAAGGGCACCACGGCAGGGCAGGAGGTGAACTGGGACCTCTCCAAGTAGCAGTCCACACTCCATATTTTAGGTCTGGTCGGGGACTTGCAGCCTGCAACTCTGACTACTTTTAAATCCAGGCTGAAGACTTTTCTTTTTGTCGCTGCTTTTAATTGAACTATTCATATCTTAGACTACACTGTAACTTTTATCCATGTATTTTTTCTTTTAATGTTAAGCTTTTCTTTTTAATGACTGATTTTAAATGCCATTTTATGCTGTATTTGTTCTTAAATGTCTTTTGCTTTTAATCTGTAAAGCACTTTGAATCGCCACGTGCTGAAAAGTGCTATATAAATAAAATTGCCTTGCCTTGCCTTGAACCGGCGACCCTACAGCTCCCAGTCCAAGCCCCGACTGACTGAGCCACTGCCCGACAATACTTAATTTCATGCACACCCTCAATCCACATGGCTGTATAACCAGTAGTAATATTGCTTTTTTTAGACTAAGCAAATGTAACAGGAGTACGCATGCAAACAACACAACATTTCTCATATGAAAAGATAGATGCTTTAGGTTGGTGCCAAGAACAAAACAGACACCAGAGTGGAAAGGGCACATTAGCCGGATCCGTTATTCCCAAGACTTGGACTCACATGAGGCCTGTTTTAGTGCACAATGATTGATGCTATGTACAGATGAAGCACTTAATTTCGGACAGTTTGAAACGCAAGGGCAGTGATTGGTAAGTGGTCTGCCCTCGCTCAAGGGAAAGCCTCCAGCTTGAGACCGCCCCCGTTATAAATAAATGTAATTATAATGAAGCCAGCTGCAATGGATCATTGAAAACCTGAAATTGAAAATCTGGCAACGCCCTCTTGGAAAATAGTGGGAGGGCTTGACCTTCCTCAAAACTGGTCGTAGGCAGGAACAGGTAAGCTGGAGTCCGAAATTAAGTGCTTCATCTGTAGACCACAAACGTATTGCTTATCCGAGTTCTTAATATATCACACCTCAACACACCAGGGTTAACCTCCCTCGTCTGTCTCATATCATATTTCCTAATATTGCAGCAAATAACAAATTATTTTGAAAGCTAGTATAATATTAACCTGGATCTCTCCTGATGCAGAGGTAGAAGCAGAGACTCTTGATAACCAGCAGGATATAAGGCACGGACAGGCTGATCAGACTGGTGTCCATATCCCTGCAGAAGCCAAACACCTCGTAGGTGAACTCTGCAAACACAGCGGCCTCTATCAGGATGTGCAGATAGATGAACATGTTGTTCCTGCAAATAGAAGCAAATGACAAAGATTGAAGGCAGATATGCAGGAGTATAACTGGAACTAAATATACACTGTTGTCTATGATATTACAGAGGTATATAAGATTAAATAAAAAGCCTTTATTCATTCCACATTGGGGGCATGTACTATTCTACACAGAGCAGCTCAAGAGTCAAAGGATGAAAGGAAAATGAAAAGCTATATACACAATAAACACTTTTTGATTTATGATCCAAACTGGATAAACATTGAGAAAATAAAATGTGTCTATACTTTTCATAGACACATTGTGTGTAGTATTGTACAGGGAAATACAAAAAGTGATATAAAGTTAAATAAAAGATATATCTATTTAAAAAAACGAAGGAATTGAACTACAAACCTTTGATGAAACAGCCTGTGTAAGGTCCTCTGTGAAAACTTCTGGAGCCATCTTGGTGTAATCGGTGCAAACACCTGTGCAGAGAATATTTGTCAGCTTTAATTGCAGTGAATATCATGTTTTAATATTGTTATAAATTAGTCAAACAGTGCCACACAGTGTCAGTTTATGGGAATACAGTCAACCAGCATCTTATCTTACCTTTCCTACAAAGTTGAAGAGGATACTAAATGGAGTTTGCTGCTGGCCTGAGTATTTGCAAACTAACACTATACATGTCAGCACCACCGTGACGTAGACAGCGAACAGGGTGAGGAAATCCATCTCACCTGGGGGCTTCAGAGAGACGATACAACAGGTGTTAATGGTGCAAAGTCAACACGAACAGGTAGCAAACTCACCAAAAAGTTGTGTTACTATTCAGTGTTTCTGCTTGTGTAAACACGACTTTAAACAAAATGATGTACCACTCCTAAAAACACCCACATGGACAAGTTGACGTTAGCATGCTAACCTAAATCAGTACCTAACGTTAGCATAGATATTCCCACTTTCTTCACCTCTTAAAGTCCTTTACTCACCTTCTTCCTTCACCCTTTAGTCTTGGTCACACATAGCTGTCTGCGAGTAAGTGTTTTATCTCACGATAACATAGCTTATTGTGTTAGCGCTATGGACACTAGCATCCCCTTTGGTGCTCTGTAAACAATGCTACTTCCTTAGCATCGATGTAGCTACATTCCAAGCTAACGTTTGAGGGGCTGGCTGGGTTAACCTGCTGCAGGAGGAGGGGGAGTATCTACTGTAACTCCATTTCGATATAAATGTAAAGTTTGTCTAAATATTAAAGGGCAGTGGTGGAATTTAACTAACTACACTTACTCAAGTAACAAATGAAGGTACTTGTACTTTCCTTGAGTGATTATTTAAAACGTTCAATCTTAAATGTGCCATTCTGCATAATGAGTACTTTTGGTACTATGCTACCTTTTTACTTCTACTTGAGTATAATTTTAAATGCAATACTTTTACTTGTAACAGTATTTTTAGTCTGTGGTATTGCTACTTGTACTTAAGTGAATAATAAGAAGAGTACTTCTTTCACCTGTGTTAAGGGGTTTCTTAATTCATATTCCTGACACGTTCTATGCTTACTTTAACCTCCTATTACTTTTTAAAGCTCACAAGTAATTTATATAATTAATAGACTGTCATGTTTTCACTTATTTCAGGGTATCTTATATGCCTTTTCCCTGAAGACTCTTGTTTTTCGACACTTTAAAACTATAGCTATTACTCACTATCTTAGCCAAAAATGACAAATGACAATGATTAGGAGAAACATTGACTTTAACGCATGTATTTGCTACAAAGTTCAAACATGAAAAACAGGCTAAAGGTTATTTAATGCACACACTTCCTTCAGTTTTGACTTTAAATCGAACCCTTATGAGTACCTTTATAACATTTTGGCTATAGTGCATGCTTGAATTCCCGACTATTAGTTACTTAGGCTTGTTTTTCTCTGTCATTGCCTTCCAGAGCTCCACACAATGCAACACGGCATCACAGGACACCTGTTGGGTCTGGTTGCTGACATGGCCCGACACTCATATTACAGTTCTCGGTGCCGGAGAGGAAAGCTTTACTCTGGAGCTCTGCATGGACATCTATGGATGCTGTTTAAAAAGGTACAGGGTGTGTTGGTGTGCCGTAGTGGGGTGTGGACAATATTATATGTTTCTTATTTTTTCATGTGTTTTTGGTCACAATGCATTTTTTCTAAATGCTTTCCACCTTAATTATGACGAATGAAGATGTATTTTATTTAAAGTCCCTTGTTTATAATATTTAAAAACATGACTAAAGGATAATCGATACATTCTTAAATGTATACATGATTAGGCCTATCATGATAACTACTATTATCACTACTACTATTGTCATAAATTCATTTAGCAAGTACACACTTTAAAAGAAAAATGATGGTTTGACCTGCGAATTGGTGCAAGAAAAATAACATACTATCTTGAATAAATAAAGTTAAAACCACACAATGTAAACTATATAAGAAACATATTTTGGGCTCAAAATGACACTCATTAATTCCTTAAAAGCACCACGTTGGCTAAAACGTTGCTAACATTCTCATGTAAACAAACGCGCGTGCAAACACATCAGGCTATATCAATGTCATGTTCATGTTTCAAACAATAATTGGACAATGTATATACGTTGAAAACCCTTCACGATTTCTCTGAAGAATAATTGATTACAGGGGGGTTTATCAGGGTTGATTGCCTGTGATATGTCAGTTTCTGTCTTGTCACACGTGAGTAAACGTCTTCGCTGTAATGTAAGAGGAGTTTGATTGTAGCGAGCAGCATCTGTGTTGAATTATTCAGTTGAAGCCGGACTGTCTGTTCTTTATTGCACGCTTTGCAACTAATGACAGTTTGAACTCCAACAACTTAGTCACTACTTTCTCTTCAGCTGTAATGCCTTCTCATATAAATGTATTACTGACTGCAACATGTTACCCGCTCTTATTGACACACCCTCTACAAATAATATGTCATACAATTAGTTTATCTGAGGTGCCCAATCAATCATAAATACAATCAAATACATAATAATATGTTTTTTTCAAATATCCTGCACTATATAGTTTCTCATATTGAAGGGTGAAGCTAACAAATTACATCGACATCCTCTTATTGTAATTGACAAGCTTTTGTGTATGTTCACTATATGATTATTTTTTCTATTACATTTTTTGAATTGTCTACAGCCTTTACCCGTTCTCTTTATTATTGGGTCCTGTTATTGGTATTGGATTTTAGCCCTTGCAGACCATTAACATGCACAACAACCTATATAACACACTACAGGAAAGGCACAACCCCAACAAGCATATTAGGGCCCCTTTAAAACGATAGTTCTGATTCAAAAACGTTATGTTCACACAGTGTGTACTTTCCGTCACTTGTCATAAATGTCACATTCACAATGTGTGCTTCCACTTTAGTCAGTGTCTGCATTCTTTATTTGAGGGGAGCATGTGTTCCTTTCAGTATTAATGACAGGGGGGTGGAGGAGCACTGAAGATTCAGTTCATAATCCAACTAATCCCACAGGCTGAAGTCTTAAATTGCCCCCCCCCCTCCTTCTCAATGGACGGCACATTTTCGTTGTGCTCACACACGGACGGACGCATTCCCAGGCATGCAGACGCTCCAATTAGTTCTCATCAGGCTGGGCTGCAGCGACTCAGAGTGATTCTGGGCCACGAGCGGTCCCTCGGAGAGCCACCTAGCCGAGAGAGCAGCAGGAGGAGGAAAAAGACATGTTGGTGTATTTATAGAAAAATGAGGCCTCGTACAATACCCTGTTTGGGAGAGAGAATTATTAAGGAACCGAAGTGCCTGGGTGCACGCGTCCCAGTTTTCTGATTAACACTGTGCAGGCGGGCCGGCCCGAGGATGAATCAGGGAACAGGACTAACTCGTTGACACACTCGCACAGAGATTGCACTCGCTGCCCGTGCACACTCACCTTTTGCTTATGAGGACACTGCTGTGGTTTTCAGGGTGGAAGAATGGGGTATTGTTTTGAGTTTGTCACCCTTTCCGTTTGACTTGTCCTTGGGTTTTTTCTAAAGATATAACATTTGAGGAGAGACAGATTGGCTGCCAGCAGGCCGCCCGCTGTTTGACATTCAAGATGAAGAAGTTTTTGCAAAACAAAAAAGGCAGATACTCTATCCGACGGGGCTCTCGGTATCCATCTAAAGATTTCTGTAAGTCTTTTATCAGCTTTGTGTGATGGCTGTGGAGCTACATTAGCTTCAAGCTGAGCCAGAGGGGTTTATATTGAATCATATTTAGTGAAATCCAACATGTGTATATCTGTAATTCTGTATTTGTCATATTAGATATGTTTTTGAGAACTGTCCATGTCTCATTTTGACATTTCAGAATGCCTAAAATATAAGCCAATTTGATGTTATTGATTCCACTTTTTACCTTTTACCTGCTCTGAAATCCATGCTGTCAGTTGTGTGCTCTATTATATAATTGTCATTCAACAGGATTGACTTGCAGGGAGTTAAAAAAAAATGGAATTGCCTTTGTTGGAACTTTTGTCTCTAAAGCTAATTAAGGTCACAATCCCTGCAATGACTTAATTTGATTGGCTGCTTTGGAGTTTGTGAACCAGGTCAGGGACCGCTGAGTGTGTCATGGTTCAGGGTAGAGGGTTACAGAGCCGCACTCATGAGTACATCTTGAGATGCGAAAGACAGCAGGAGGGAGAAGAGACCGGGGAGAAAAACGTAGTCACTTTGAATGCAAGAAGCAAAGGATTATTTGATCAAAAAATGTCATTTGACTTGAATATTTTGGCCAAAGTGGGTAAGTGCTTGTGTTTGAATGTCTATGTGTTTTCATTTCGCAGCTTTTGTCCGCAGTATAGCCAGTGCAAGACCCTTGGAAAGCCCTTGGATCATGAGTGGGGACTATTTTCCTTCTCCTGTTTTACATATTTTCTCCCCCCCTTTAAGTCCTCAGCATGCCGTCGTCCAACCAGGGCTGGCCTGAGGAGTTCGGCTTCCTTCTGGGCGGCAATGGCCCCAGCTACATCCTGTCGGTGGAGGAGGGCAGCAGCGCTCACCTGGCCGGGCTGCAGGCGGGGGACCAGGTCCTGGAGATCGAGGGCCACAATGTGTCAACGCTGGGCCCCCAAGCTGTCGTGGCCATCGCCCAGACTCAGAAGAACATCCCTCCCAGCATCGGAGTGGTGTCCCGCATACAGCAGGTCTGACAGCTCCTGAATCTATCACAGCAATAATGCATAAGTAGGTTAATGCCTGTGGAGATACCGCAATATGTGACAGTGCATCTAGATTGATCCAAAGTCTTTAGGGGTATGTTCCTAAAGGTGTTCTTCACCCGCAATATGATTAATTGTATGTCCGTCACTCGCTCTGTGTGACCTTGAATCCTTGAACCCCGCATGCCTCTCTGGTGAACAAAAAATGTGGAAAAGGTTTGACGAATTTAAGTACATCGTGGCCATATTTGACAACAGCTATACTATATATATATAAAACATCCCTTTTCACACTGTCACAGAAATCGTGCAGTATAATCCAATTATTATTTGTCTTATCGTATGCTCTGTATTTCCAAACGAAGTGCATATTTGCTAAAATCTTAACATTTAATACACTTCTGCATTAACAATCTCAGCTGCACGTTTCTTGTGAGAGTTTATAAATGCATGATGTGATATGATTTTGCTGCTTTTTAAATAAGGCCCCCCCATTTACTTCAATACATCGAGACTCTTGTTCTTTTTTGGATTCATTATTTATCATAGTGGGTTGTGGGACAAGCTTTTGTTCAAGATAACGGGGCAAATAATTATTCAATAAGGGTCTTTTGGGGAGTTTAATTCCTTTAATTGCAATACATTTACACTTTTTTTTTTTTTACCTGCGTCACAGATGGACATCATACCGGGTCCGGACGGTCGTTTTGGGTTCACCATCGTAGGAGACTGCCCCCTGCTGGTGGAGGACTGCTCGCCCTGCTCTCCGGCGGGCCGTGCAGGTCTGAAGGCGGGGGATTACGTCATGGAGGTGAACGGGATCCCCGTCCGGCAGCACGAGACGGCCGCGGCGCTGATCAAAGCCTCGCAGGGCCGGACGCTCCGCCTGGGGGTTCTGTGTCTCGGCCCGCGGCAGAAACACAGCATCAGCATAGAGGACAGTCAGGTGGGAGGAGAGGGAGCGAGGATGGACCGCAAACACAAAGCTCTGGAGTTCAACAGGAGGGTACGTTCAAACTCACAGTCACGGCTAACAGTGCAGGTTTTGAACTTTTGAAAGAACATCCATAACATTCATCTGTCTGCAACTTATATATATCAATATTCCAATTACTTGTATATAGACTATTCTGCACTATTTCTATTTTATTGTATTTACTTGCACTATTGTCTGTTTTATTGTGTTGCACTGTTTGAGGAGCCTCTGACCTAAGAATTTCATTGTCATAACTACACTGTGTACATATGACAATAAAAGCCTTGAACCTTGAACAGTGCAGGTTAACTTATTTTTCTGTTCAAGTTGGGTTTGACTTTGTTCTTACAAATCAATTGGTTGAATGATATTGGAAATGATCCATTAGGGCTTACCTAGATTGAAGAGTACGTAGTCTTCTAACACTTATTCAATATTGTCTACTGATGGATTAATCAACATATCTCAAAACCAGAATTACAAAATACTAGCACTGCTATAAACCTTTTGTTAACCAGATTAATTGCATATTTAGTCATGAGACCTGAAAAATTCAGTTTTGAGACCAAGGGTGCTTCTCAATGTCGAGGAGGCTTGCTTGGTAGCACATGTACCTCCGAGTCACTTGCTTCAGAAGCGAGGCAAGAATCCTTCCTAGCCTTGGAAAACGAAGAATGGTGGAACAGGTGTGCGTCATATGAGAGGCCCCGCCTTAAATGGAGATTTGGAAATTGGTCAGTGCGCAAAGCATTGTGGGGATTTTAAGACCGCGGAGGATACACATGTGCAGCCTCGAAATTTCTCGCTACTATGAAGTACGCCGGCCTCGCTAGAATTCCAAGTATGCCGGACATTGGAACAGTCCTTCGGCGGCACTCGATGACGTAGTGTGCTTGAAATAGTGGCTCTGGAGCAGCTTTACTCGAGATTGAGAAACACCCCAAGTGTTTCATATCCACCATGTTTTTGCATAAGTTACAGCAACACTTCAGATGTTTTCTTTTAATATGCTAAATACTTTAACATTACAATTTTTTAAATGTGTAATATCATTCAATTCACTTGTGTAATCCTTTGAATCATTTAAACTGAGGAAATAAAAACAAACGGAGGAAGATTAAACTCTTTGGAAGGACGTACAAAAGATTTAACTCAAACCAAAGAGCCCTTCTTAAGGCAATTTGTCTTTTTAATTGCAGATGAAGTTTGTCACAGTACCAATTAGGCTTTGAGTTAAACTATGAGCTGACAGCCTCCCCCCTCTAACATCACTGTCCGTTCTGCATCAGGTGGAACAGATTCTAGGTGATGAACCCGAAGTGAAAGAGAAGCTCTTCACGGCTCTGAAGCAGTACGCAGCGGAGAAGAGAGTGGAGTGGTTGGCCTCGGTGCTGCCAGACATCCTGAACACTGAAGAGCACCGACAGCTCATCTCCAACATCCGGTAAGGACAAAGCGTTT